>ML777848.1:1539437-1550725 GCA_009831015.1 Picea engelmannii | reverse complement strand
AAATTAAATTTATGAGAACATTTTTTGGGGCCCAAAAGTGTCCATGAATTGATCAGAATCGTATAAGCCATCGATCACTCGACCAACTTAACGAGGGCTGTTTGCAATAAAAGAATCGAAAGCGTCCATGGGATATGAAGATTAAGTAAAGGTAACCGAGATGGCATAAAGTAGAAAATTATCATTAGTAGCGTAATCTGCGTACGCTGAAGTGGCTGACATCAGAAAACAGAAGTATCGTTTCAGAAAAATTTAGATACTTATTCGATGTAATTTTCAAGCTAGATTAGGACTCTTGTGATCTTAAATACCGACTCAGGTCCCACTTGGCTGACCACTCGATCAACTCGAGGAAGAGCGGCAACATAAATGGATCCAACCGGTTGCTTTGCCTCGAAGCAAAGCACGTAGAAAAATACAAGTCTTACGCAATATCATTTGTATAGCAGTTGAATCAGTTGAATAGAGACAAGAAAAATACAAGTCTTAAGCAATATCGTTTGTATAGCAGTTGAATCAATTGAATAGACAGAATAGCATTTAAAATTGCTAATTTGATAAGAGAAGTTGAATCAGTTGAATAGAGAGAATAGCATTTAAAATAGCTAATTTGATAAGAGAAGTTGAATCAGTTGAATAGAATAGAGAGAATAGCATTTAAAATTGCTAATTTGATAAGAGAAATATGAGGAAAAGTGATAGAAAACTTATTGGAACATGGTTTGCCTTCTCATTATTAAATAGATTATAATAAATAGATTTTCTACAATATAGATTTAACAATTATGGAGGTTTGACCCTAACAACTTTCCATAAATAGAAAAAGACTAAATCAACTAATCATCCAACTAATTAATCTATGCATAGTGGATGAACTCTTACATTAAGCACTGACAATGCCTAAGAGTTGTTTGTGGAACTAAAAAACAATTCTTCCCAATGGTTTGGTGAAGATATATGCTAACTAATCTCTAGATCCACAAAATTGAAGAGAAACATCACCATTGTTGACAAGCTCGTTAATGAAGTGATAACGAGTACCGATGTGTTTGTTTTTTCGGTGAAACACATGGTTTTTGGACAATGCAATTGCTAAACTGTTGTCATAGAAAATAGAAGTCGGGGTCTTCTTAGCCTGCAAAAGAGACAATAGGTTGCTTCTTAGAATCCCATGAGATCAAATTTGTGCCTAAATGAAAAATATATCTTGATGTGCTTTTCCTATCATCAATGCTACCAAAAAATTCATTGTATGTGTATCCTATAAGTGTGTTGTATTTAGAAGTTGTGTACCACAATCCATAATCAGTTGTACTTGCAATATACCTTAAAATTCCTTTTCCAATGGGAGACTCCATAAATTTGGAAATGAAACTGACTGCATACATAACATCATGTCTAGTTGCAATAAGGTACATGAGGTTTCCTACAAGCTTCTTATATAGTGTTAAATCAATTGCTGGTCCATTATCTCGCTTGCTCAATTTTTTCTTGTTGTAATAGGTGTTTTTGTTTGTTTGCATTTGTCCATCATGAACCTCTTTAAGGTATTGTAGCATACTTTTGTTGACATATGAAAATTACTTGAGTGGATTGCTTAACTTCAATTCCCAAAATGTACTTCATTAGACGAAGGTATGTCATCTCAAACTCTCTTTTCATGGTAGCTTTGAAATCATCTAACATTAGATTACCAATATATATCAGATCACCAACATAAAGACAAACTCTACGAATTTTACTTTGCTAATATGATTTGGTATAAAGTGTGGGCTCATTGCTTCCCACCTATTGTTGAACAAATAAGAGTCAATTCGACTGTACCAAGCTCTTAGAGATTGATTCAAGCCATACAATGCTTTCTTCAGCTTGTACACTTTGTGCTCTTGTCCTTTTACTTCAAATCATGATGGTTGATCTACATACACCTCTTCTTTTAAATTTTCATTCAAAAAGGATGACTTCACATCCATTTGGTAATTTGTCATTTGTTCCGGGTTGCAATGGCTATCACAACTCTAATAGTATCCAACCTTGCTATTGGATCAAATGTCTCACCATAGTCAATACTGGGTTGCTGAGCAAACCCTTTGGCAGCTAGCCTTGCCTTATATTTCTCTACCTTACCTTTCTCATTCAATTTTGTCTTGTAAACCCACTTAACACTAATGCCTGTTTTATCTGTTGGGAGATCAACAAGATCCTATGTCTCATTCCTTTCAATAGCTTCAATCTCTTCATTCATGGCCTTTACCCAATGTTCTTCTTTCAATGCATCTTCAAAATAAGTAGGTTGATAGGAAAATAAGGAAAAGTGAGTTTGTTGATCCATGTCATCAAACTACTCATGGATTTCCCTCAAGCTCCTTATTTTCTGATTTCTCACATAGCCTATTGAATCACTACTGGAAGAAGAATTATTTTCAGCCTGTTCTACCTGTCTTTGCACTAGTAACCTTGGAAGTCTTAATGGAGGTACTTTTTGTCCTAAGCTTTCCACATGTTCATCTATTTGGAGTTATGAATTTTGGCTGTCCATTGTTTCATTTTCTTGGTCACTCCAGTATTTTCCTCCAAGAATTTTACATCTCTGCTCATAAAAATTTTCTTGGTGACTAGATTATATAGTTTATAAACTTTGGACTGCTCACTGTACCCAATGAAATGCACTTTTCACTCTTGTTGTCAAGTTTCCTTCTTAGATCTTTTGAGACATGTGCGTAAGCTATACAACCAAAAATTATGAAGTGAGAGACACTTGATTTTGTGTCACTCCATGGTTCTTGAGGAACTTTATCTTTCACACTTTTTGTTGGAGATCTCTTCAGTATGTAGATTTAACAAGCAACAACTTCAGCCCAAAAATCATTAGACATATTTTTAGCTTTATTCATTCTCCTTGCCATGTTCATGATGGTATGATTATTTCTTTTAGCGACTTCATTATGTTGTGGAGTATATCTGGTGGTGAAATACCTTTTAATTCCCCATTGTATACAAACAATTGCAAACTCCTCCGAGTCACACTCTCCTCTTCCATCTGACCTGAGTGACTTTGACATATTTGTCACTATATTTTTCTGCTACAACTTTAAATTCTTTGAACTTTGTGAATGTATGGTTGATCTAGATTGTTTTCGGCACAAAATGAGAGCGGAGATATAACATAGAAATATTCAGAGATATTGCAAGAGAGACAACAATATAACAAAGATATAGAGGAAATATAAAAAGAGTCACAGATATACAGTAATACACGATTTCTATTAATGAAATAAATGTACAGAGACTGTAAAAGCACAGAGTGAAAGACTCGCTAGAATGGTGGTAGCTTATCTCCGAGAAGAGATGTGACGACTACTCGCATCCGTGAGAACATGATTATAATGAGGCTCTAGAGGTCTTTTTACAATAAATGAGAATGCCAAAAGTCCTAGACATCCAAAAACCTAACCCTAGGAGATGAAGCGCCAAAAGTCATGTGGGCCCCGTTTGGGTAAGTGAGTACATCAACTTCCCGAGGTCGTAACTTTTGCATACGATCTCCGTTTTAGGTGTGTGATAGCTCGTTGGAAAGGTATTGTCGAGGAGATTCATTTTGGGGGCTCAATCATGCCTTCGGCTATCATTGAGAACCTCGATCTCGAAAAACCTTCATTTGAACCCTAAAAATGGCCCCAGAAGTTAAAACCTGCTAAAAATAGTAAATTGCCAAAATTGCCAAAAAACTGTTTTGAGCCATTTAGAAATGGTGGGTGGCCACCTATATCCACCTGGATCAATGGTATTTTTTTTTGAGGAATTATACCAAAACATTCTTGTTAAAATCATCAATGAACATTAGAAAATAAAAAATTCCACTAATGGAATGAGTTTGCATGGGTCCACATAGATATATGTGAACCAGTTCTATATTCTCTTTGGCTCTGTAGGATGTTGTCGAAAAATTGTCTCTTTAATGTTTTCCAAGTATGCAACTTTCACAAAGGTTGGTCTGTTCATTCAATATAGTCTATCCGTTAACCATTGACTATTTTTTCAAGAGACTAAGACTATTAAAAGGTAGGTGACCATACCTAATATGCCACAACCAAGTCTCATCTGTGCTTGAGACATCTTGTGCATATGACTGTAACATGTTTACACTTCTCAGATTCAATTGGAACATTCTATTCTTTGTCATTTGAATATCTGCAACAAGTCTTCCACTATGTGGCTTATCTATGATAGTGCATGTGGAGTCCTTGAATATGGGATCATAAAATTTTTGACTCAATTGTCTTATACTTATTAGATTATGTATAAGATGGGGTACATAGAAGACATCAATAATGTATTTCTTCTCATTTTTCTTGGTTAATACTCACTCAATACCTTTGCCTAAGGCCTTGACATGATAATCATCTCCTAAAGTAATTTCAGATTGAATATAAATATTAATGGTGGAAACAACATTTTGTTACCTATCATGTGATTATTGCAGCCAATATCCAACAACCAAAGATCCTTGTTGTGATCTTCTTTAATGAGTTGACATGAAATGAAAATTGTCTCATATGTCCTTTCTACAGTGTTGGAGATATTATCTGTTCCCTTGTTCATATCTAACTGTTTCTTTCTACATTCACTTTCATAGTGACCATATTTTCCACAGTAGTAACATTGGAATTTAGATTTTTATGTCCATCTTCTGCCTCTCCCCCTATGATTATGAGAGTATTTATGTTGATTTGATTGTTTTGATTTTTCTGGTGTTGTTCTTATTTCTTCTTGATGGATGCCTCTGCCACTTTGACATTTGTCTCTGGTTCCCTTACCTCTGCCTCTACCAATGAATGCCTAAGTCTTGAAGGAATGTTCCAAGGATTCCTCTTCCATGCTGATTCTCGATTCATGGGACAAAAGAGAAACCACCAATTCTTCAACTGTCAGTTTTGAGATAGATCTTTGAACGCTTCTGTGGTAATGGCAACCATTTCAAATTTATTAGGTAGAATTCTGAGAACTTTTTCAACATTTTTCTGATCTTCAATCTTCCCTCCATGATTCCTGAGTTGATTCACAACTCCCATCACTTTGGTCATGAACTGGTCAATGTTCTCTTCCTCCTTCTTCTTCAAGTTTTCAAACTCTCTCCTTAGGGTTTGAAGCTTCACAATATTCACTTTTTCATTAACTTGATATGCTAATTCCAGTATATCCCAAACTTTCTTTTCACTAGATGCTCATGTTATCTTGGGAAAAACCAAGTCATCCACTGAACAATAGATCCAAAACTTGGCCTTGTTTCTCCTTTTTTCCTCAATTATGTAAGATGATTTCTTTGTCCATTAGTCATGCCCTACAAATTTGTTTAATCAGGCTCTGAGAACCTATTCTCCAATGGTTTCCAACATTCCTAGACTTGCAGGAAGGTTTTCATCCTTAGAGAATATAACTCATAGTTGTTTCCAACAAGAATCAATGAGTGTGTTTGACCTAGATGTCCTTTCCAACAAGAATCGATCCCTATGTTTGCACTGGATTACTTGTTGAATCCATTAAAAATCAATTAAAGAAAATGTGTGAAGGTTATTTCCTTATTTCTCCACTTTTTACCTTTGTCCCTTTTTTTTAATCCCAAATCACCCCACCATTTTTTTTTGTCTCATTTAACTTCCATCCATACCCTAACTTTATGCTTTTGATATAGTAAAATTACATCACCGAAATATTCAAAAACAATTCGTGGAGAAACAAAACAACTTCAATTTTTAAGATGAACACACTAATTTTTTTTTTCAAACACTATTTAATTCCAATTAAATAGAAAATTTGTCCAAATTAAAAACAAAAAATCCAATTCAACTCCTTGTGTTTGTTTCTTTGAAACCCTTGACTTACTAAAACTTAGCTTTGGCTCTTCCACTTTTTCTACATATGTCGGCTCCTCAGATGTGTGTCTTCCATGATTTATCTGGATCAATTATCTAAAAGATAGATAAAATCCAAAACTATTTTATAATTTATAGTCTCAAAATTAAAGTCAATACACCCTATCCTATCATGATCATAGAAACAAGTCTTTCCCCCATTGAGAGAATAAATATAGCTAGGTACCTAATGTACAAGAACAATATAAAAAACATGGAAGATGAGAGGCTTCCTAAAACTTCTTCAAACTCCAGTCAAACCACCTGCTGCTCAAGCGAGATTGACACAAAGATGCCAAATCTTGGATAAATCATTGGCCAAACCTAATTTTTGCATGATTATTACCATGATTACATAGAGATATATAGTTCTAATGCTGTCAATGTTGCATAAGATTATTTTCATATTTCATCGCGGTTTGCATATTTAGATTGCACAGAAGTAAAATACTCCATGAGTAAATTTGATTGGTTGAATGTTGAAAAGTTCACATTTATTTGGAGTTACTAGTAATGCATGCATATTTGGACACTTTATCGTTCATATTCTAAATTGTCTAGGGCATTATTCAAGCATGAGGTGATTGTTAAAACCATTGAAACCACTATCCCTAATGAATAATAGTTATAATTTGATTGTTAATTTAAGAATTTTTGTTATGGCTGAATAATAAATCCAATGTTTCAATATTACTATATATTAACATAATTTTATTTCAATATTTTTAATATAAGAATGATGAAGATAATAATAATATATATATATATATATATATATATATATATATATATATATATTTTATAAATTAGTTATTGACAACAAAGTATGAGTGGTAGGTAAACTATGGTATTTATTTAATAATTTTTTAATACACAAATAACAATATTAATCATTGTACTACATTTCTTTTTTAGAAGCAAGAGATCTATCAAATAAATTTTTAATTATATTTAATATGAACATAGTCTTCTTACATGCAATTCACAAAACTTTATTACAAAACAAGTCATTTCCAAAGAATTGAAACATTCATACAAGTAAAGAGATTTATTTTTTATATTCGTAGATTAGAAAATTATTTGAATCAATGGTTTTGTATTTTTGAGATTGGTCTATGGATATATGCATAACATAAAAATGTAAATAAGTTTTTGAAAAACAAAAATGAACGAAGACTAACTTAAATTCATTATCACACAAGATAATTGTAACATGGTACCAAAAAAGAATCATATTGATATTAAGTAATTAAACATTACACATATTGTATTTGAACAACACATAGAAAACATATTAATAAGTGACATGATACCTAAAAAGAACTGATGTTAAGTGATAAAACAATACACATATTGTATTTGAACAATACATGGAAAACATATTAATAACACTTTTCAAATCCATGACTTAGATTAGCAGGCTTTCTGGGAGGGTTGTCTCCGAATCAATTACAACCTACCCACATTTTAACTTGTTCTCGACATTTTTCAAATGAGGGGAATACATTAATACAAATATAAAGGGTGGATATTTGATTTAACATGAATTCAAATCAATTACAACCTACCCACATTTTAACTTGTTCTCAACATTTTTCAAATGAAGGGAATACATTAATACAAATATAAATATAGAGGGTGGATATTTTATTAGTCCCTGCCCTTCGGGATTTGGGACTATTAGTAATCGATTTTCAAGGATTCAATTTATTTGACACGAAAATCAATAAAAATTTACTTTTTTAACCAAAGTTTTTACTTTTCATATGATTTTTAGTTGGAAATTCATATGTTTTAACCTAAGTTTTTACTTTCCCCTCTTATTTGGCCTCTTCCCAAGGCACTGGCCGATAATACCTTAGCTTATATTTATTTACATGCATACATTTAAGGAGTTTTTTTCCCCAACTAAGTAATGCTAGAAATTATTCCAGCATTACTTCTTCACACATTAAATGTTTGTGAAGATACTCATAGTATTTCTTTGCACTTTTTATTTCTTTAATATGTTGTTGCCACCGAAACCAACATGAAAACCTACGTGTTGTTTCTCTATCCTTTACAAAAGAACCTCATCCCCTCTTGCCAGGACTTGCCAAGACTGACCTCTGTCTGTGTTTCTCTTGCCAGGACCGACCTCTACCTATGTTTCTCTTGCCAGGACCGACCTTTGCTTGATATATGGGACATCCTCCCCTCTTTCCAGGACAACTCTGCTTGATATATGGGACGCCCTCCCCTCTGCATGTGTTTATCTTGTCTCCCTGATATATGGGACAACACCATATTCAAAAACTAGAGGAGCTCATTCCTTTTCCCGTTAAGTCATTTGGTTCCATCAGGATGATCAATGTGTCATCCCCACTCTGAAGCACATATCCCCGCTTTGAAGAACATATCACTTCCGAATCGTGAAGAGCATGTGTAGGAAAGATATGTTCGGACTGAGGAGAAAGGAGAGGCGAAGCTCTGCTCCAGTCTAGGTGGGGAGCAAGAAGCATCCTCATACATCTCTGCGTCCATTGTAGCAAGCCCACTGTGGAAGTATTCTAATCCAAAACCTGTCGAGAAAAAAGATTGGTTATAGTCGGGAGATGATAGATTGTTCAAATCAAATAAAATATCGTCTATTGTACCTGCATTTCCTGCAAATTGATTGGAATGAAAGGATTGTCGGTCTGCTTATGTTTCAACAAGATTACCATCTGCCATACGAAAGGCCACACTCTCTTAATCATCTTCATGGATCGAATATTTTACAAATAGGTCACACCCGACAGAGCTTCAACCAACGGTCCTCTTCAGGCAACGAAGCTTCAACCTTCGACTATTGGACATTAGAGGGTGTAACGAACTAGAGGAGCTACCAGGTCCTCCTATTAGTTCTCTTATTGTTCTCCCTCCTCAGATCACTTACCCCCCTTAGCTCGCTCACCCCTCCTGTGTAAAAACTGATAGTGGCCTTACGAAACAGCTTGCCCACCCCCTCAGGTATATGCGTTGCACTGAGCTTCCAATTATCCATTGCAATCCTTTGTAACTCTTCATGTTGACCTACCAATCTTCGTTCCATAATATCAATAGGAGGGTGTTGTTCCAGAGGATGAGGCCCTAAAGGTTGCCACATAACTGGACCAAAATGTTTTGGAACCATGTTTGGGTGTCTTTCATGTCATCGTAGCATGTGTCCTTGTCGGACCATTTATGTAAAAGTACTGTATTGTCTGAACATCATTGAAAAATTCACATAAATTAGAAGATAAAACCATTTTCTAAATAGCTGGACCCTGTGATTCTAAATTAGGAGATCTGAATGTAAGAAGCTAAACAAGAGCTGACCAACATTAGACATCAATAGCCCTGTGGAGTTTCTTTCTGGTTTATGGACGCATGTCCTTTTTTTATGGACAGGTGGTCAATTTATTGGAAATTCTATATTATAATTATAATTAGTTTAATTTACTTTTTAGAAATTGCATATTATAATTAGTTTATTTTCATCATTTTGAAATTTTCTGGTAGCTATTATTCTTTCAGTAAACAAGATGGCATTTTCCTTTTTGTTAGTGGGTGAAAAGAATTTACCTTTACAGGCTCTTCCTGTAGATGCTTGCCAAATTTTCACATCAAATGTACAGACCAAGCCACCGGAGTGATTTGTCCAGTGTCTGTGCTTTTGTGTAATCCAATGGAGTTTAGTTCCCTCCCACTCTGTGCTCCTTTATGAATTCATTAATATGCATTAATTTTTCGAGACCCTCATGTGCTCCTTTACAAATGCATGCCAAGAAAATCCAACAACTTTTCTCCATTTCCCAACCTTTAAATGAACTCATTGTGAGAATTCCCTCATGGACTCTCACTTTTGATACTGTTCAGTATTTTTGGGAAGAATTAAGGATTGCATGCTCCATTACTCTCATTGCCTTGGAACCTTCCATTAACGTAGCCCAATTCATTATAAAATTTTTTGGCTTCACATTGTCATTGTTGGTCACAGTTCTGATTTCTCTGTGCATACATTTTCTTGTCCAAGGATTTGAGTGACTTTAAATCCATCAACATTATTGACATGGTAAAACCTATCGCACATGTTTCAAAGGGTTATTGTTTCCATGTTGCAGGTGATTTACTTGCCCATCATGCAGACTAGTCGTAATGTTTGTTGTTCCGAAATGGACAGAATTAACTATCCAGGATGTTAGGAATTAAATGAATGAGGATTGCAACTTGCACTGTAAGTGATATTCACTAATTGTTGGTGGCGTTCCCCCTTCATGTTTGAATATATTCAAACAAAAAAGTACTATCATTTGTTTAATACATAATTTTCACCCAAGTTACAATGTACACTACCTATCAATTGCTTAATACACAATTTTCACCCAACTTACAGTGACACAATATTACTATATATTTAAAAAATAAACCATTATGTTTGGGGATTATAATGAAATTGAAATATAAAAGTTTGGTGCATTATATAGAATCGTACAAATGACATAACATTTACTTTGTCAAACATTATTCACAATTAATTCCCATATAGATCAAATTGTTCCTCCTCTGTCTATAGTGGTGCTTTGCTACCGTTCTAGCACTTTATGATCGCCCTTTCCCTATAATATTTCCATTTCTTTATTGGGATTATTTTTCCAAGCTCGCATACAAGTTACAAATGTAGAATTTTCTGAACTTCTCGAAGAGTCTCATACCCATACCATCTAGTATTTCTATGTGAAATTCAATAATATGTGCTCGTATGTGTCTAGACATACGAGCACATTACTCACAAAATTATTCATGGCACATTTTGAAAAATAATTATTTATGGTATAACGTTGTTGAAATGAACCAAACATAACTCAATAAGCTGATGAGATGAACTTGTTGATTAAGGTTGGTTGTCATTGATGTCAACCCTTGAAGAAAGCCCCGTAGCACAAAGGTTTTGGTAATTGATCCAATATTATTTGATGTAAATATGACTCATTATTGTTTTTTCATGGTTGATAAGAAGTAAATATGGATGAACTCTAAAGTGGTCCCCTTATGGTGAAAGCCCTCACGGGAAGACACTTTGTGGAGTAAGAGAACCCATTCTTAATTGTGGAATAACGAGATGAAGGAAAGTGAATTTGTCAGGGAAAATATCCTATATGGATAGTTCTTGTCATTTCATTTCCGGTGGTATGTGGAACGTCACATAATTCCTCACGGTTAGAGAGTTATAGCCATGAGAAGTTGGAGACCCCAGGTTTGGGTAATGGACCCAAGATTGTTTGATGGGTAACGGTATGAGTTATGATATATTTTCAGATAATAATATTCTATATGGATAGTACATGTCATTCCATTTCTGGTGGTATGTAGAAC
>ML777848.1:1513310-1527329 GCA_009831015.1 Picea engelmannii | reverse complement strand
AAGGGGAAACCCAAGGAAAAAGAAGAAAGTCTAACTTAGTAAGGTATCTAGCATTTAAGAACTTTCTAATTTAAACTCAACTAGTAAATTAATAAGGGGGAAAGTCATTAAAAGTTGTAAGGGAATATGGGGACACCTAGGAGTGATTCTAGGAAGGATTTTAGGTGGGTGAGGGAAATAGGAGAAATTAATTAATTAATGAAATTAATTTATGGAGGAATGAAGGGGATGGGTGACACATGTATGGGGAGGATTTTTATGAATTAAATTATTAAACATTAAATTAAATGGGATTTTGGGAAAGTAAGGGACTTCAAAACTCTATATAATGGAGGGAGGAGAAGGATGATGGATCTCTTTTGTTATGCATAACGTTACGATGAATAAATTTATACTTGATTGACTTAGCTTGTGGGATTTGGGATACCCATCTCGGTGAGGAGTGGTAGCTCGGCCTTGCGAGGCAAGCTGGGAGCCAGCTGATTCTCTAGTTAGTGTGTGTGGCCCCTTTACAGCTCGGGGGGCTAAGGGGGAAGAAGAGTACCCCTAGCATTGGTTGAGAGGTACTGGTGAAGTCTCATTGGTTGGCAAGCGAGAGCTGCACAGAGCGCGCGGGACAACAACTCAGAGCAGGCTACTTGGGATATGGTACGCTTCCTTTATTTCTGCATGGTAGATTGTTAGTATGATTTATGCTTTTAGTTTTGTATGTTTAATTGGGTAAATAAAATGATTTTCTTAGAATTCTAGTTGATGAATGAAACTTCCCCCATAGCCATTGGCTCGATGTTCATTGATTCCCATGGCCTTCGATCCCTGCATTTCTTGACCATCCTATGGTTTATTGATTTGTGTTTATTGCGGTTTATTTTTTCCTTTTCCCCTAGATCATCAGTCCACACCTGAGCAATCGGCCAGGAGCTTGATCTACGGTCGTCACTTTGGTGCTAATAGACTTATGGATCTAAACGCCCTGCTTTTCTGTAAATGGATTATGAGTGAAGGATGTTCCTGCCAATCGTCTACCCCTGTTGATTGCTCCAAGTAGTGTGTGATATTGCGCCTTGATGCGTTTAATTAAACCTACAAAATTTGATTGATGGTGAAGTTTTCTTTAAACTTTGTGTTTTTATATCTGATTTTATGTCTTGTTTTTATATCTTGCTGGACATTTCTAGTGTTTTTATTTATTTTTTTGTTTTCCTGGCGATTGCTTCTTCTTCGGCTGCACTTTGTGTGACTTGGGGGTGAATTTTGCCCAGTGATTTATTTATTTATTTTTGGTTAGTTTGTTTAGATTTCCAGGTGGTCGACAAGCTACATGCTTTTCGTTTTAGACAACCAATGTATATTGATTAATACGAATTATACTTCTGGGCGTTTTTATAAGGATATAAACTCCACAGATTAATTTATTTGAATGTTAAAAACTCAGTGAATAAACTGGTCAGTCCTCTATGCGCTAGATTTAGGCCTCTATGCAGACTAAAGATGGCGTTGCCTTTTCTTGGCTCTGCTTGTTTGTTTTGAAACCAATAGAGGACATCGATGTCCCAAACTTGTTAGAACTGTTGTAGCTATTTCTGAATTTTTTCTTTAATCTCCTAGAGGGTTTACCATCCTAGAATTAAATTTGGCTTCCACATTCTTAATCTGCTCTGGTTTTGGATTCCATCTTGAGTTTGGTTCAAGCGGGCTCTGCTCCTCATTCTCTAATAATGCATCTGTACACTATTACAACTCTCTGGACTTTGTTTTACGTTTTACATATTGTAATTACATTTGAAATAATTGTACATCTAAATGCATAAAAATTGAAATAACTTTGATCACTGAATAACCCTGAAATTACCGCCAGGAATTTCTATTAAAAATCCCACCCAAACCTCCCGACCATATTTAGAGTTTCGTTTGAACCCAACAACCCATATTTACATTTAAGTTAAAAGTGATATCTAAAGAATGTGGAAAACAATAACTCTATGGACATTATGAAACCAAATATTGTAAATGCAACATGCAATTGCGTCGATTTTCATTTACTGATCTGAGCTATAGGCATTTAAGATGTTGTTTATTTAAGCCAATCGACATCATTATGAAGCACTTGGGTGGTTAAGAGATAATTTGAAAGATTAATTTATATAATACCTAGCTATTTGATACCCTAGAAAGAATATGAATGCCAATGGTTACAAGGCATTAGAAGATGGATGGATTTAGTGAATTTCAATATCTAAAACAATAATGATAATGACAACTGAAGAAATAATTGATTCAAGTGATAAATCCTAGAATGTGTTGGACAACTATATTAATTTTGATCAACTAAGTTACTGTATGCATTTTACTTTACCTGACAATGTTTGTAATTGGCTTTATTATTTTTGGACAGTGTTCCTCCTTTTCTTTATTAGAAATGATAATTAATGTGGTAGGATATAGTTAATATTAACACCAAGTACGCATTGATTAGCCTGATATAACATTTAACATTAAAACAACAAGATAGTATTAAAATTTTGAATTGACGATTATTTTTTTAACCACAAAACCGCATGAAATTAGCCCACTTAAATGGCATAGTCATTTCTCAACAGTTCTTCTTAATGTTAATAGACAACTGCCATTTTGGTACGGTTAGTATAGATAGAAAACATGTTGTAATGTAATTTTTTAATAAGTATTTCATTATAGCCTTCTCCATTGATATGGTTAATGTTGTTATATGATGTCAAGTGCTAGTTAGATTACAATTTGGGATTAATTTAGAATTTCCCTTTGATCGTAAGTAATGATAAAATTAGATCTGTATTTAATGCTATTTAGATGGTAATTATTGACCAGTTAGACTTGATAAAAGGGTTGGGTGGTTGAAAAAATCATGTATTGGCTTCTATCTTCCCTGGTAGTCATCGTCTGGTGTCTCGTTGACCTGTTTTTGGGGTTTGGGTGTGGTTTTCTTATCGATGTTTGGCTCCTAGAATGTTAGGTTTATCTAGAGTCCTCAGTCCAGTTAGGATGTTTGGTGCCGAGGTTATTGATGCATCTATCACCTGGGGATGGCATGATTCTTGATGAGGGGATCATGGCGCGTCCTATTGGATAGCGGTGAATGAGAGCTTGGCCGGAGTCGGTGCATTCTGGGTGAGTGTAGTTGAGCGTTGTAAGTTGCTTTTGGCACATGGGTGGAATGCCTTCATGCATTTAGTTCACATGCCTTGAGGTTCTAGTCTTGTTCCTCGTGGGTCATTGTGTGAGGAGGGGGATGTTGTCCCTTAGCTTGTAGGAGTGTCTTGTTTGCGTCGGGTGGGTATTTGTTCCTCCTTGTTGATCTACGCGTGTTTCACCCAGTTTCCCTTGTGCCAGTGCATGGTGTCATAGTTTCCTGTTGCTAGGAATACGTTCTTGCATTCATCATCAGTGGTGTGGTTAAACTATTGTCATCGTCTCCTTATTGCATAAAAACAAAAAAAAAATTGCACTTCTTCTTCGCTTGTAGTCATAATGATGGGGGTCGTTACATATGGTATCAGAGCAGGGTTCAACCCACGACTTGGGATCACTATGACTTTCGTTGATATGATTTTGATTATAATGTTGCTAATTGAGTTGACTTGTATTCGTAAAGGTAACCATGGTTAGAGGATGCCGTGGAGGCAAATGACAAGGTGCTAGGGGAGGAGGCGCGATGCCTCCAGTAGCATCCACACATGAGGGGTCTAACCCCTAGGGAGATGAACAAGTTGTCGGGCAAGAGCAGATAGAGGTGGGTGATGTGGTTGGAATGATGAGGTCTTTTCAACAGATGTCTGAGGCACTGATCAACCATTTGGACAGAGATGAGGCCAGGGAACCAGAACCCCCTGAGGGTGCACCGCACGCTCTGGTCTGTACTGGTAGCATTCACTGCAAACTTGATAAGGTCAAATTTCTTGATTTATTTAGTGCCCCAGACGACACAGCCACCGAGGCATGGTTGGAGAATATGGCGATGTGCTTTGCAATTCACGACTATACCTCCAACATGAAGGTCCGCATGGCAGTATTTCAACTGAAGGGAAGCACTCTTCTATGGTGGAAGATGCTCCTACCACAACTGAACATGGCCATTGAAGACGTGTCATAGGAACTATTCGAGGAAAGGTTCCGAGAGAGGCACCTATCACAGGAATTCATTGAGCATTAGCTCAACGAGTTCAATGCCTTACGACAGGGTGGTTGTACGGTGCCCGAGTACAAGGCCCATTTTATGGAGCTTCTTCAGTATGAGCCGCATATTAATACTGAGAAAATTAAGGTCAACAGGTTCATGTTCGGCCTTAATGGAAGCATATGTGAAAAAATTAGGATTCTGATGCCATCCAGAAGGCCCTCATAGCAGAGGAGGATCTTATTAGCGGGGGTCAGAGTAGGACTCCAACGAGACCAACAGGGTAGGTGTCATCTGGTGTGCAACAACATCAGACACTAGCCGGACATACGCCAGGGTATCATGGCTTCCAGAGGGGATCCACTTTCACTACACCTCGATGACCGGTGCCTTAGCAGCGGACACCTTATCGGGGACCACAACATCAACAACAACATTGACCGTAGTAGCAACAGTTTAGGCCTTTTCAGTAGAATAGACCAGGATTCCAGGCCGGTGGGCCGTCATCTTCTACTTCGGGTACCAGGAGTACTAGATCGAAGAAGGGGTGTTGGATGTGTGGGGAGCCACACTACCATCGCGACTGCCTAGTGGAGAGGACAAGAGCATCTAGATCAGATGGACCCACTACCGTGGGAGATTTGGGCAAGGCCCATTGGATTCATGCAGCGGTGAATAATCACCAGGCAGAACACCAGTCGACTGTGCTCAAGACGTCAGGTACCGTCGCTGACCAGACCCTTAGTATTTTGATAGATCCTGGTGCTACCGAGAGTTTCATTTCTGGTGCAGCGCTAAAAAGGATTAAGTTAAAGGCAGTCGAACATGATGAGTTTAGCTTCGTAGAGATGGCTTCAAGAGATAAAAAAAGGGTTGGAGGAAAGGTTACAGGTTGTACCCTTAACCTGGGAGAGTTTTTCACCAAGGCTAACTTGTACGTCATGACCTTAGGATCTTATGACGTTGTGATTGGTATGGACTGGTTGGAATCACATGAGGTGATACTCAACTATAAGATGAAATGATTGAGCTTGGTCGATGATGAGGGATAAGGACGTGTGATTGTAGGATGGAACCAACGAATTTCCCTGAGATTCATCTCTTCCTTGTAGATATGGAAGAGCATGTGAAAGGGATGTAAGCTTTATGCGATCCTTGTGTTAAACGAGGAGGGATTAGCAAAAGGTATAGAACACTCTCCGGTGGTGATAGAGTTTGCAGATGTCTCTTTGGAGGAGTTACCTGGGATGCTACCTTAGAGGGAATTGGAGTTTACTATAGACCTGAAACCGGGGACTGAACCGATAGCAAGAATTCCTTATCGGATGTCGACCCTGGAGTTACAGGAGATGAGAATGCAACTGAAGGAATTGTTGGACCTAGGATTGATACATCAAAGTGTGTCACCGTGGGGTGCACCTGTTATTTTCATTCGAAATAAGGATGAGTCGTGGAGGCTCTACATTGACTAGCATCAATTGAACAAGGCAACGATCAAGAATCAATATCTGTTGCCGAGGATAGATGATCTGTTTGATCAGATGAAGGGTGCAATGATGTTCTCAAAGATCAATTTGTGATCAGGGTATCACCAGTTACAGATCAAGGAGGATGATGTCCCTAAGACCGCCTTTAAGACGAGGTTTGGACATTAAGATTTTACTGTTTTACCGTTTGGAATGAAAAATACCCCAGGCGTATTTATGAGTTCGATGAACGGGGTGTTCCACGAGTACTTGGAAAAGTTCATCCAAATATTCATTGACCATATTTTGACTTACTCTCGGACGATGAAGGAGCATGACAAGCACTTGAGCTTGGTACTACAGTGTCTGTGAGAGCAAAAATTGTATGGGAAGTTGTCCAAATTCTCATTTAATCAATCAAAGATTCACTACTTAGGGCATGTCATCTCCGACGAAGGTATTGCCATGGATCCAACAAAGGTCGAGGCTATTATGGAATGGCCTGCGCCGACGAATGTCCCGGAAGTGCGTATCTTCATGGGTTTAGTAGGATACTATCGACACTTCATTGAGGGATTTTTGAAGATAGAAAATCTAATCACAGAGTTGCAGAAGAAGAACAAGAAGTTTGTTTGGACCGAGAAATGCGTGGAATATTTTAGGAGGCTCAAGGAGATGTTAACAATGACACCGATTCTAAAGGTCCCTTACATGGACACAAACTTCTTGGTATGCACTGATGCATCCAAGGAAGGCTTAGGCAGAGTCCTGATGCAAGATGATCGAGTGATCTCTTACATCTCGAGGAAACGAAGAAGGCATGAGGAAAACTATGCGATGCACGATTTGGAGTTGTTATCCATTGTATATGCCTTGAAGGTTTGGAGACACTACCTTGTTGGATGAAAGTTTCAACTAAAGGTGGACCACTTTGGACTACAACAAATCTTTATGCAAAGCAACCTGAACGCGCGACAATGGCATTGGTCGGAATTTCTTAGCGAGTACGACTTCGAGATTACTTACATAAAAGGAACAATGAACCGAGTGGCAGATGCATTGAATCAGAGACCACACATCTTTTCGGTGTTGCCACTTCAGACGGATCTACGTGAAACGATTCTAACTTTACAATGTGACGATGATTGGTACAAAGAGGTCGAGGGTTTTATTGAAAAAAACACAATGATGGTACCAAGATTTGAAGGATTTACATTTGACGATGATGGATTATTGAGGTTTAAAAATCGGATTTATGTACCACCGAATGACGAGTTGAGGAGATTGATCCTAAGCGAGGCTCATAGAGCAGTATACATGGCTCACCTCGGAGTCACAAAGATGAGGGAAGACCTTAAACTCTTATTCTTCTGGAAAGGGATGAAGGCATACATAGTCAACTACGTGGCCATATGTCTAGAATGTTAGCAGGTAAGGACTGAACATAGAAATCTAGTAGGTTTACAACAACCACACGCTATTCCAGAATCGAAATGGGAGGTTATTTAATGGATTTTATTGTTGGGTTGCCACTGACGGCAAGGAGACACGACTCAATTTTCGTAGTAGTAGACATTCTGACAAAGAATTCTCACTTTATTCTTGTGCGTACGATGTATTAGGCACCTGCCACAGCTAGAGTTTTCATCAGTGAGATTGTGAGGTTGCATGGCGTGCCTAAGAGGATTATATCCGATCAAGGATCGGTGTTTACTGGACAATTTTGGACGAGCTTCCAAGAGGCCTTGGGAAGCCAACTTAACTTCAATACTGCATATTACTCGGAGACTGATAGGCAAACCAAACAAATGAACCAGACCTTGGAGGACATGTTGCGCATGTACTTGATGGACCAACAAAAGCGTTGGGAAGAATTCTTTCCACTGGTGGAATTCACTTATAACAACAGTTACCAAAGCACCATTAATATGGCGCCTTTCAAGTTTCTTTATGTGCAACCATGTCATACACCTTTGAGTTGGGATCGGCTTGAGGATAGGGTCCTCATGGGACTAGAAGCGATCCAAGAAATGGAAGAGAAAATTCAAATAATAAGACAAAGGATTAAAGAAGCGCAGGATTGACATAAGAGTTATGCTGATGCGCACTGTGTCGAACGTAGTTACGAGGTTGGCGATCAAGTCTTCTTGCGGGTAAAACCACATAAGAGTTCGATCAAGTTTGGAAAGGGAGATAAACTCTCTCCGAGGTTCATGGGACCTTTCAATATTGTGGAGAGAAAGGGGCCTGTGGCTTATCGACTATCCTTGCCTGATTCTTTGAAGCATATGCACGATGTTTTTCACGTATCTGTTTTGAGACATTATATTAGTGATCCTACACACGTTATTGACATGAGTTCCTTGCAGGTATTGAATAAGGGGGTGCTCATGGCTGAGCCGATCTACATCCTGGATCATCAAATTCAACAGCTATGGCATCGAACAATAGATCAGGTCAAGGTCCAGTGGGACAACTATAGTCTGCACTTGGCGACCCGGGAGGATGCATATGATATGCGCCAACAATTTCCATTTTTGTTTGATAGATAGACTTATGATACTATGATACACATTATTTCAGCACTTATATTGTGAAACTTTGAGATGAAGTTTAGACCAAGAGGGGTTGTATGTAACATTCCTCTCTTACGCACAATGAGAGAACTTATCCTTTGAGGACATTTTCTCACAAGTGATCCAGATTATTATACTATTAAAAATTTGATTTTGATTGAGGCGTTATGGGTTGATGGTTGCATTGACATATATAGGTTCTATTGACTCAGTTTTACTGAGTGTGCAGGATTTTGGACCTTGAGGATGCAGAGGCATCGATGAAACCTCTTGGACTTCAGATCGAGTCAGGGAGTTAACTATTGGGGTTTGATCTTTTTATATGTGATATTAGTGCATCTGATTAGATGATATTATTATGGATATATTTATGACATGATTTGTTGATGATGCAGGATGACAATAGCTTGTCGACCAGACTCACATGTGGAGTAGAGGGGTCATGCACGACTACCATATATGTTGAGGGAGAGGTGTGGACAACAACCCCACCACATCCTATTAGCACTCCTACTGTGGCTCGAACTGTAGATTAATGATTACCTAGTTTGAGAGGACCCATGATGTCATGAAGGTAGACTTCAACAGTCGCTAACGATGATTCTAAGGGGCACACAATAAGGTAGGGGCCTTATTTCTTAGAGGCCCTTAGTCTCCCACAAGATCTTCTGGCAGAGTATTGACTCCAGGGGTTTTCGATGTCTACCAAGTCAGTCAAGAGGTGAGTGACACCCTTGGAGCACGTGGTGCATCTTGAAGGGCACGTCGCGCAAGAAAAATGGAAAGAGGCAAGTGGCACCCTTGGAGCACGTGGTGCATCCCGAAGGGCACGTCGCGCAAGAAAAATGGAAAGAGGCAAGTGGCACCCTTGGAGCACGTGGTACGTCCCGAAGGACACGTCACGTTGTTAATTAATAAATGAATAAACCTAAATGGACTTAGGATGAATAACGTGATAAGAAAAATTTAAAACATTTTCCGTAATAAAATGTCGCCCAACCTCGAAAATTAAAATCTAGGTCTAGGTGAAACTTGCGGTAAAAGAAAAAAAAAAACTATGTTTAAATAAAAATAAAAATAAATAAATAAAATGATAATCATTATTATTCTTGTGTCGAGAAGGGGGTGATTAATTCTTTTAATTTATAAAAATCTTTTGGAGGATAAAATTAAAAAAAAGTGGGGGGGATAATCGTTTTGTCACTTATACTAATTAAAATTATTAATTAAAAGGGGAAAAGGGAAAAAGTTAATTTTCTATACCTGCCAAATTGATTTTTAAATAAAAAGGGGAAAGAGGGAAATCTAAAATAATTAGGAAACTAGGAAAAAGAGGGAAACATAAAAATAAAGGGGAAACCCAAGGAAAAAGAGTAAAGTCTAACTTAGTAATGTATCTAGCATTTAAGAACTTTCTAATTTAAACTCAACTAGTAAATTAATAAGGGGGAAAGTCATTAAAACTTGTAAGGGAATATGGGGACACCTAGGAGCGATTATAGGAAGGATTTTAGGTGGGTGAGAGAAATAGGGGAAATTAATTTATGGAGGAATGAAGGGGATGGGTGACACATGTACGGGGAGGATTTTTATGAATTAAATTATTAAACATTAAATTAAATGGGATTTTGGGAAAGTAAGGGACTTCGAAACTCTATATAATGGAGGGAGGAGAAGGATGATGGATCTCTTCTGTTCTGCCTAACGTTACGATACAAAAATTTATACTTAATTGACTTAGCTTGTGGGAGTTGGGATACCTAGCTTGGTGAGGAGTGGTAGTTCGGCTTTGTGAGGCAAGCTGGGAGCTAGCTGATTCTCTAGTTAGTGTATGTGACCCCTTTGTGGCTTGGGGGGATAAGGGGGAAGAAGAGTACCCCTAGCGTTGGCTGGGAGGTACCAGTGAAGTATCATCAATCGACAAGTGGGAGCTGCACGGAGCGCCTGGGACAACAACTCAGAGCGGGCTACGTGGGATACAATACATTTCCTTTATTTTTGCATGGTAGATTGTTAATATGATTTATGATTTTATTTCTGTATGTTTAATTGGGTAAAGAAAATGATTATCTTAGCATTCTAGTTGATGACTGAAATTTCCCCCATAGCCATTGGCTCGATGTTGATTGATTCCCATGGCCTTCAATCCCTGCCTGTCTTGATTGTCCTATGGTTTATTGATTTGTGTTGATTGTAGTTTATTTTTTCCTTCGCCCCTAGCTCATCAGTCCATGCCTGAGCAGTTGGCCAAGAGCTTGATCTATGGTTGTCACTTCGGTGTTAATAGACCTATGGATCTAAACGCCTTGCTTTTCTGTTCGTGGATGATGAGCGAAGGATGTTCCTTCCAGTCGTCTACTCTTGTTGATTGCTCCAGGTAGTGTGTGGTATTGCGCTTTTATGCGTTTAATTAACCCTGCAAAATTTGATTGATGGCGAAGTTTTCTTTAAACTCTGTGTTTTTATATCTCGATTGTTATCTTGTTTTATGTCTCATTTTTATATCTTGCTAGACATTTGCTACGATTTTGTTTCTCATTTTATTTTCCTGGCGATTGCTACTTATTCGGTTGCACTTCGTGTGACTTGGGGGCAAATTTTTTCGAGGGATTTATTTATGGTCAGTTTGTTTAGATTGCCAGGTGCTCAACAAGCTACACGCTTTTCATTTTAGACAACCAATGTATATTGATTAATATGAATTATACTTCTGGGCATTTTTATAAGGATACAAACTCTGCAGATTAATTTATTTGAATGTTAAAAACTCAATGAATAAACTGGTCAGTCCTCTATGCACTAGATTTAGTCCTCTATGCAGATTGAATATGGTGTTGCCTTTGCTTGGCTCTGCTTGTTTGTTTTGAAAACAATAGAGGACATTGACGTCGAAAACTCGTTATAACTCTTGTAGCTATTTATGAATTTTTTCTTTCATCTCCTAGAGGGTTTACCATCCCAGAATTAAATCTGGCTTCCACAATCTTGATCTGCTTTGGTTTCAGATTCCATCTTGAGTTTGGTCCAAGCGGGCTCTACTCCTCATTCTGTGATAATGCATTTGTACAGTATTACAACTCTCTGGACTCTATTTTACGTTTTAAATAATTGTACATCTAAATGCATAAAAATTGAAATAACTTTGATCATGGAATAACCCTGAAATTACCACTGGTAATTTCTATTAAAAAGCCCACCTAAACCTCCTGACCATATTTAGAGTTTTGTTTGAAACCAACAAACCAAATTTACATTTAAGTTAAAAATGACATCTAAAGAATGTGGAAAACAATAACTCTATGCACACTATGAAACCAAATACTGTAAATGAAATAGGCAATTTTGTCGATTTTCATTTACTGATCTGAGCTACAGGCATTTAAGATGTTGTTTATTTAAGCCAATCGACACCGTTATGAATCACTTGGGTGGTTAAGAGATAATTTGAAAGATTAATTTATATAATACCTAGCTATGGGATACCCTAGAAAGAATATGAATTCCAATGGTTACAAGGTGTTAGAAGATGGATGGATTTAGTGAATTTAAGTATCTAAAATAATAATGATAATGAAAATTGAAGAAATAATTGATTCAAGTGATACATCCTAGAATGTGTTGGAAAACTATATTAATTTTGATCATCTAAGTTACTGTATGCGGTTTACTTTACCTGACATCTTTTGTAATTGGATTTATTATTTCTGGACAACGTTCCTCCTTTTCTTGATTAGGAATGATTTTTTAATGTGGTAGGATATAGTTAATATTAACATCAAGTGCACATTGATTAGCCTAATATAACATTTAACATTAAAACAACAAGATCGCATTAAAATTTTGAATTGACGATTATTTTTTTAACCACAAAACCACGTGAAATTAGCCCGCTTAAATGGCATAGTCATTTCTCAGCAGTTATTTTTAATGTTAATAGACAACTGTCATTTTGGTACGGTTAGTATAGATAGACAACATGTTGTAATGTAATTTGTTAATAAGTATTTCATTATATCCTTCTTCATTGATATGGTTAATGTTGTTATATGATGTCAAGTGCTAGTTAGATTACAATTTGGGATTAATTTAGAATTGCCCTTTGATCGTAAGTAATGATAAAATTAGATATGTATTTAACGCTATTTATATGGTAATTATTGACCAGTTAGACTTGATAAAAGGGTTGGGTGGTTGATGAAGTCATGTATTGTCTTGTGTCTTCCCTGGTAGTTATCCTCTGGTGTCTCGTCGACTTGTTGTTGGGGTTTGGGCGTTGTTTTCTTATCGGTGTTTGGCTCCTAGTGCATCGAGTTTATCTAGAGTCCTTGGTATAGTTAGGATGTGTGGTGCCAAGGTTATTGACACGTCTATCACTTGGGGACGACATGATTCCTAATGAGGGGATCATGGCGCGCCCTATTGGATAGCGACAAACGAGAACTTGGCTGGAGTTGATGCGTTCTGGGTGAGTGTAGTCGAGCGTTGTAAGTTGCTTTTGGTGCATGTGTGGAATGAATTCATGTGTTTGGTTCATGTGCCTTGAGGTTATAGTCGTGTTCGTCATAGGTCTTTATGTCGGGAGGGGGATGTTTTCCCTTAGCTTGTAGGAGTGTCTTGTTTGCGTCGAGCAGGTAGTTTTTCCTCCTTGTTGATCTATGCATGTTTTGCCCAGTTTCCCTTGTGCCTGTGCATGGTGTCATAGTTTCCTATTTCATGGACTGCGTGCTTGCATTCATCATCAGTGGTGTGGTTAAACTGTTGTCGTCATCGCCTTCTTTCCTAAAAACAAAAAAAAAATTCCACTTCTTCTTCGATTGTAGTCGTAACGATGGCGTCGTTACAGTTTGGTAATGTTTGAAATTGTGCTCTTCCCACCAAGTCAATGTCAACCTATTCTATGGGATTATGCACATGGTTGACATAGGATTCAATGAAGTTGTGGTTTATTTTGATAAGAAAATTGCTTTTCACAATCTCAACTTCAATGAGTTTTTTTTAATGGAATTTCCCTTTTTCTAATTCACAATGGTAAATGAAGAAGTTTACTTAAAGATTTTTTCTTTTCCCTCTCAATATTTGAGAATGTCATTGTTTGTATTTGGTTTTTCATTTTCTTTAGTTTCTTTGATGAGATTGGAAAGCCTCAATGTTGTACCACCTTCTCTGCACAACAATATATTACTTATAGAATGCATTCCATGACCTTCTATTGTTGCACATGATCTTGATCAAGAGAACGATGGTGATGATGATGTTTTGTTAATTCTCCTACTTCCTCTTATATAATGATTGTGAAGTTGCTAAGCCCTTAAACCCCCCCCAAGTTTTGGGCAAAAATCGAGGCCCCTTCTTCTCCTCATTTGTCTAAACACGATTTCTTCTTTTCGACATATATTGAACTCATTTCCTCATTGCCTTACTACATTGTTCATTATTTTTAGATGTCTAAGTCAAATGGGCCTTGATTTTTCACTTTCTTGATTTTGACTTAGTTTCTTTCCTTCCTTGAAATGAATTCCTCAATTGAGTTTTTGGTTTCCTCCATTCCTTATGATTTTGTTCGTTAATTTTCTTTGTTAGAAAACTTTTGGCCCTTGATTTCTAGACTGGGTCCAATCCTCCAATCATTCCTCTTATTATCCTTATTTTTTGAAGTTCTTCCCAAATCGAAAAATTGACCTAATTTCTAAATTGGTAACCCTAGTTACTCTTGTTCGAGTGTGAGTTTTCTTTGAGTTTGGGTTTGAGCCTTTTCACTTTAGTTTTCTTGTGAGCCTTGAGTTCTTATTTTAAACTTGAGTTTGGATTATTTCCCTTTATTTCT
>ML777848.1:1457671-1513260 GCA_009831015.1 Picea engelmannii | reverse complement strand
TAGTTACTCTTGTTCGAGTGTGAGTTTTCTTTGAGTTTGGGTTTGAGCCTTTTCACTTTAGTTTTCTTGTGAGCCTTGAGTTCTTATTTTAAACTTGAGTTTGGATTATTTCCCTTTATTTCTCACCTTTTAATATTATCTCCCAATTTTAGATCAGGTCTGATCATGAAATCAAGATCCTTCTTTTCTTTGTCTTCCAAACTTCACCCTAGTTTCCATATCAAGCCTTCCTATTGTCTCTTTATTTATGTTGAACATTTACTCTATTCAAACTTATGATCATTTGAAGCCTCTATTCTAACTCTATAAATTAGTGAATGGGTCCTTTCAAAATCCTTCAAAATTGATTTGGCGATTGGCCCCAATTGCCAAAATTGGGACTTCTCTTCACCAAGTTCAATTTTTCTATGTCCCAATTTCACAATCGTCCCCGATCGCCAAATTGGGGTCCCCTCTCAATCAACCTGGTTGTTTGATATTTTTTTCAAACTCTTCTTAACTCTTTCTCGAACTCTTGGAACACTCCCCTCGAACTTAGAACCTTTTGTTTCAAACTTAATCGTTTTCCAAAGCCTTTGTCTCAATTTGGAAATTGATCCCGATTTCCAAATTAGGACATCTCTTCACCTCTTATCATGGCCCTTTCCCTGATTGTTTCAATAGGCCTTTATTTATTAAAGGGGCCTCCTTTCAAGCATTTTCTCAAAATTTTCTCCCTTTTCCCTAAATCGTTGCTCAACCCAATTTAGCAATCACTCCCAATTGGTCAAATTGGGGACTCCCTCTTCAAAATTGTGTGTTATGGGGTCTCGATCCCCAAATCAGGACTAACGACTAGCCAATGTGTGAACACTTTTAATCCTTTCTCTCAAACTTAGAAAAATGGAGGAAAACTCATTATAGCTTAGTTTAATTAGAAATACCAAAAGGGATTTGTTCGATGTGATTATTGATTTAATGTTAAAAATTAACCCATGTGCTCCATGTGTACACTAGCATGTAGACAACTATTCTTTTTAAAAAAGGGAATCAAATGGCCAAGAAAGAGACTCAAATAGTTAAAGAAAAGAAAGTTCAAACTCACAAAATAAATATAAACCGCCAGGTGGCATAAGAGTACAAGAAGTTTGGATGGTCAATAAAGGAGATGAATCCCCAAGTGACACAAAATGATAGCTAAACAAAGGAATTGACTATCTAAGAAGGGAATCAAAATTGTCAAACGAGTTAAAACTAACAAAGAAATCGAACCCCCAGCTGGTGAAAAAGGAAGTTGAGTGAAGAAACCAAAAAGATAAGAAGGGAAATAGATAGCTAAGTGGAGGAGGAATCAAAATGATTATCCTCCCTCTCCCTCTTGGGTATAAATAAGATAAAATTGATAGAAAATGGGCTTTTTCTTTTGCACCTTTGTATATTTCTATTCTATGAAATGTTAATGAGAAGAAGCCATTACTAGATACATTGTGGAGACTCATTCTAGTGTATGTGTAATGTGGGATTACTCTCTTTATTGTTTATACTAGAATGAATGTATAACTTTTACTTTTATTGGTTTCAATATGATTGTTGGTTCCATTTTTCTTGTTGGTTTCATGCATAACTTGAGAAGATTTAGTGACATAGTATTTATTGATAAAAGAGAATGAAATAGAATTTCACATAACAATTGACATTTACATTTTAAACACTATTAGACGCATACCGATGCACAACCACACTTACTCTCTCAAGCAATGCACCATTCAGTAGAGTTATGAGCCCCATCAATCGACAATGGTTGTTTTGTTCATTGAGGATTTTCACTTAGGTTCCCCAAACTAACTAAAGGGGTGTATTCCTCTTTGCTAATTTATTCACACAATTTGGTCCACCGTTTTTTACAATAGACATTGACTTCCATACCTTGGAATTCAAAAAGATATTGGCGTATATAATACGTGTTTTTTCTTGCATTATTATTCTTAATTCATATATGTATGATAGAGGTAAACCAAGGATGGTGCTTCTCTTGTGATGTAATGATGCTCTTTCATTCATAAACTTGATAGGAACTACTAGTGGTGATGGTAGCCATGATTCTAGGAATATGCTGGTGAATCAATAGATTATCCCATATAGTAGAGTTTTCCATTGATGAATGAGCCACTTCCGTGTTCAATAATGATGACCGAAACTATACACATGCCTTCATATCAAATCATATAGTACTTTTTTTTTTTTTCTGACCAATATATTAAGCATGGAAATGCCATTAGACAAATACTCTGGCTTCAATTTCTATACCTGGAAAGTAAAAATACAATTTTTTAGGGACCTAACCTCCCTAACCCCTCACATAGGTAGAATAATATATTTTCCATGTAATAAAGGCCATCATTAGTCAATATGCCCTATTTAATAAATGTGAACAAATCAATGTAATAAGACCTAATAGAAGTTTCTTCTTCTAGAAATATATTCCTCTAGAATGTTCTTTAGAAGATATAATTAATATAAATAAGAGTAGGAGGAATGCAAAGTCTTTGTATTGTTAGCTTTTTAGCTCGGGAGGTACTCCGCATGTTTTGTCTTGTATACAGATGTTACCTTAATACTTACACTACCAAGCACTTAACTTTGTAATAGTTTTTATAAAGTTGTTTTAAGTGGTTCTTTTATTAAAGTGACTTTTTAATAAAGTGTACCTTCTTTTATTAAAGTGACTTTTTAATAAAGTGTACCTTCTATTTTTAAAGTGACTTTATTTTCATAAAGCACTTATGTAATAAAGTGAAATTCACTTTAATTTTAAATGAGACATTTTGGAGGGAATGAATCATGACCCTTGATCTTGGAAAAGGCAAGATCTAATCTTAGCCTTTGGATGTAGGGTTGGGGAAGGTGAAAAGACACTTTTGGGGGGAAAATGTCATTTTCAGATTATAAAAGAATGCATTGGGTAGTGTGCAAGACATGTCGAATGTCGAGAGAGGACATTGGGAGGAGAGTTAGAGAGATTTTTTGAGCAAGCTTGAGAGAGGAAAGTGAGCAGTAAAGAGGGCACATTTTTCAAGGAAAGTGGGCATGATTCCCGAGAAAAAAAATTTCTGTGATTTTTGGCCGAATTTTTTTTTCTGCTGTGGGAGGCCGTACTATATGGATCCGTACAGTCCATACAGTCATACAGATTTGGCATGAAAATCGAGGTGATTTTTGGCATGGTTTTCGAGGCAATTTTTAGATTTTCGATGGCTGTTTTTGGGCCATACAGAACAGTCCGTACAACAGACTGTGGGCATGGAAAACGAGGTACAAAAGAGACAAGACAATGATACGTTTTGGCACGAAAAATGAGGCAGATTTCTATGGGACAGATTTGGTGCTGTGAGGTATTTTCCTTGGCTGGAAATGTTGTTTTGCTGCTGATATGTACTTTCCTGAAGTTGAATAATAAATCTCTCTCTCTCTCTCTCTCATTGGGTTTCCCCACATTGGGTTTTTCCATGGCATTTGCCTAAATTTTTGTGTGTTATGGGTTGCTGTCCACTGTGTATTTCCGCTGCATATTTTTGCTCAACAATGTGTATTTCTGCTTATGGAAATTTCTGAATGTGGGTTTTATGCATTTCTGAAATTTATGAAGATAGTTATCTCTAGGTTGCTAAGTGTTTGATAGAATATTAGCTTGCTGATTTTTGTCATTAAAAATATACATGGTATCAGAGCTTTGTCTCTAATAGTGGGTAGTGTGATATTTGGGCAAAAGGGTGTGATTGTTTTCCTTGAGTTGTGACAGGGAATATGGCTGCAAGCATTAGATATGAGGATCGGTTGGATGGAATTTCCAACTACTTGTACTGGAAGGTTCGTTTGTCAGTCGTTCTCAAGGAGAACAAGATCTATAGCTATGTCAGCTCTATTGTAGCAGCTCCCATAGTAGATCTTGTTGCTTTGGACTTGCATGAGGTCAAGGAAGCCAAAGCTCAAAGGATTATTTTGGATGGGGTGAAGGATCACCTTATCCCACACTTGGCTGAGAAAAATACTGCCAAGGAAATGTGGGATGCAATTAAGAACTTGTTCGAGGCGAAGAACAAGAACCGAAAGATGGCCTTGAAGGCTAAGTTGCATGATACCAAGATGGGTAAGGAGGAGAGTGTCTCTTCTTATCTTACTCGGGTGGCTCAAGTTAAAGATGAGCTGGCAGTTGTTGGAGAGGTCACTTTGGATTTTGAGTTGGTGAGGATAGCCTTAAATGGATTCACCAAAGATTGAGAAGTCTTTGTGAAGTGCGTGGTGGGTCGTGAGCATCTACCATATTGGAGCAGACTGTGGGATGATTTCACTCAGGAGGAGATCTGGGAAAGATCTCAGAGCAGTGATTAGAAGACAGACAGAGATGATGAGAATGTTGCTCTTGTGGCAAAGAGCAAGAAGAAAGGAAGTTCTGGAAGGGACTTGAGTAAAGTCAGATGTTATTGTTGTAACAAGTTGGGGCACCTTGACTATCAATGTCTTGAGAGGAAGAAGAAGAAGAAGGAGTCAGAGGAGCCTGAGATAGCTGCTATAGCAGCCATAGAGGACTTTGCTTCAAAGTTCGATAGGGAATTTTCTTTGGTTACCCTAGTTTCCAGTGTCAGCAATGGAGGATTCAGAGGTGATGTTAGATGGATTGTGGATAGTGGAGCCTCTAACCACATGATAGGAATATGGTGAGTATTCCTAGACTTCATAGAGATTGATCCTAGCCAACAAGTGGTAAATGAAGGTGGTATGGCGAGAGATATACGTGGATTTAGGAATGTTAGATTCCAACTCGAGTTTGGGGGACTCTTGGAGATTGATGGAGTTTTTTTTGTTCCAGGGTTGAGTGTTAACTTGTTCTCGGTCTTAGCCTTGAAGGATGTAGGATATTGTGTATTGTTCAAGAGGGAACATGTCTTTATCTATAGAGAGGGAGTGGACCTGCTAGAGCTACAACTAAACGGTAACAGGGTGAATAGGTTGTATATGTTGAGAGGAAAGCCTATGATGTATGATTCAGTGTTGGATGAGGAGCATGAGGAGGCTCCTGAGACTGCAGTGGCGTCGAGGTATCAGTCTTGCATTCCGAGAGAAGAGAGCGAGTCTCTTCTAAGAACTAGCAGAAGGCTCAGCCAGGTTGATCAAACCAATGCTCAAGATGAAGTGAGCTCAGGGTTCTAGGAGGTTTCCGGGAGAAGATCTTCTAGTTCGAGTTCTGTGTAGGTGTTGCGGATGGCTCCAGGTTTAGAGGGAGCTCCTACTAAGCACAGTGTGATGGGATAGATGATGGAGATGGCAGCGAGTACATCCCTCGCTAAGAGGGAGTGTTAGATTTTTAGCTCCGAAGGTACTCTGCATGTTTTGTCTTGTATACGGATGTTACCTTAATACTTACACTACCAGGCACTTAACAGTGTAATAGTTTTTATAAAGTTGTTTTAAGTGGTTCTTTTATTAAAGTGTACCTTCTATTTTTAAAGTGACTTTATTTTCATAAAGCACTTATGTAATAAAGTGAAATTCACTTTAATTTTAAATGAGACATTTTGGAGGGAATGAATCATGACCCTTGATCCTGGAAAAGGAAAGATCTAATCTTGGCCTTTGGATCTAGGGTTGGGGAAGGTGAAAAGATACTTTTGGGGGGGAAATGTCATTTTCAGATTATAAAAGAATGCATTGGGTAGTGTGCAAGACATGTCGAATGTCGAGAGAGGACATTGGGAGGAGAGTTAGAGAGATTTTTTGAGCAAGCTTGAGAGAGGAAAGTGAGCAACAAAGAGGGCACATTTTTCGAGGAAAGTGGGCACGATTCCCGAGAAGTTTTTTTTCTATGATTTTTGGTCTATTTTTTTTTCCTGTTGTGGGAGGCTGTACTGTACAGATCCGTACAGTCAGTATGGATTTGGCATGGAAATCAAGGTGATTTTTGGTACGGTTTTCGAGGTGATTTTCAGATTTTTTGTGGCTGTTTTTGGGCCGTACGGAACAGTCTGTACAATAGATTGTGGGCACATAAAACAAGGTACATAAAAGGCAAGACAATGGTACGTTTTGGCATGAAAAATGAGGTAGATTTCTGTGGGATAGATTTGGTGTTGTGAGGTATTTTCCTTGGCTGGAAATGTTGTTTTGATGCTGATATGTACTTTCCTGAAGATGAATAATAAATATCTCTCTCTCTCTCTCTTGTTGGGTTTCCCCACATTGGGGTTTTCCCTAGCATTTGCCTAAATTTCTGCATGTTATGGGTTGCTATCCACTGTGTATTTCCACTGCATATTTTTGCTTAGTAATGTGTATTTATGCTTATGGAAATTTATGAATGTGGGTTTTATGCATTTCTGAAATTTATGAGGACATTTATCTCTACGTTGCTAAGTGTTTGAAAGAATATTATCTTGCTGATTTTTGTCATTAAAAATCTACATGTATTAAGAATTATTATAATAGGGCTCTACTCTACTAGAGGTTGCCCCCTCGAAGAGTTAAGTGAACACTACTTTCTTTGAACAAAGGTATTATTTTTGGTATTTCTCTTCTCAATATTTTGTTGTTCCATTGATATGTGATGAATATTCCTATTTCTACATATTATATTACATCTAGTACCTTCCAAGTGGTATCAAATCACTTTCCTTGGAAGGAATTATGGGTAAACTTTTTTCTAGGGTAGAGATGTGTACTTTAGGTGTATTTAAAGCACAAAGATTTGTCATTCAACTGGTAAAAATGTAGTGGGGAAGACTACATGCATACAATACAAACGATTTCATAGGGTTTCCTAGAAAACAAAAGTTTCTCCCTTGTTGAAAACCTCTGTATCCCCTGTTGGTACCCCTCAAAATAATATGTATATCAGGAGTCCCCTTATTTACACGACCATCACTCCCACTTATTTAAATGTATATCAGGAGTCCCCTAGTTCTCCTAAAACCATCCCTAGATCAACCAATCGACTTCTTGAATTCTCTAGTGCCACTGGGAACAACACTCGGGAATATACTCTCTTGTACCTAGGTAATTGGGTAGTATAACTAAGGGTAATATCGAGCCTCCTTATTTGGTGCCCTGAGATATTGGGACAAGTACTACTGTTCGAACCTGCATGCATATCAAAGAGCTATAACATAGGGAAAACCCTTGTCCATAGGCACTCTACAAAACCTAACCTATGGGGGAACATACTAGACAATGAACATAAAGGATATTTTGGCTGCACAATCTTGCCTCCTGCATTCTGGTTGCGAAATTAATACACATTGTTTCTATTAAGAATTTGGAAATTTCGACATTGAAATATTATTTAGGTTAGAATATAAATCCGCAACAAAAAAATGGTCCCATCAACACCCTTATTCGGAACCTATCCCATTGGATTCCTCTCCTCTCCCCGATCATCATGGTATTTATCATTTTTAATATTTTTTTCCAATGGACCCGACCCCCTTTCTGGAACCTTTATTTGAAACCTATCTCATTGCATTCCCCTTTTCTCCCTCATCGTCGTGGTACCTATCACTTCTAAGACTTTATTTTTCTTTGGTCCCATCCACCCCCTTCCTAGAGCCCTTATTTGACATTTCTCCCATTGGATTTATCTTCTCACTGTTATCCTAATCATATATCTCATCCATCCACCTTTTTCTAGTGGACCCATTTCCCCTTACAGGCACCCCTTCTATCCAAATGAACAACACTCATAATCAAGACTTGCAAGCTACCATCACCCAGAATAAGGAGAACATCCAATTTGTGACTTTTGAAATTGCTTCCATCAATTCCAGATTTTCACAATTCTAGGACCAATTCCAACACCAATTTTAACCCATGGATACCAAATTCATGGGAGAATTTGACACCCTCAAATCAGTTGTCAACAAATTTTTGAACCGCTCCCATGGAATTTCCTCCTTGGAAAAATCGTCCCACTTAGATGGTGCTGACTTCTCCCATTCCATGGTATTTAAATCCAACTCCTTTCATCGTGGCTCTTGCCTTCCCAGAGTCGAGGTCAATAAATTTGATGGCTTAGATCCCATGGGTTGGGTCACTCAAATGGAGCATTATTTTTATTTGCATGTCATTATTGATAAGTTGGAAAAAATTCATTATGTTGTTGTCTATCTGGATCCTAAATGCCATAAATTGTGACAATGTCGTAAAAATGCACAATGAGGGTATGTTTCTTGGACCCAATTTGTTGCAGAGCTTTATGAAAGCTTTGACACCAACACCCACTATTTAGGTTGTTTAACCAAGTTGAAATAGTTTGGAACAATGAAAGGATTTATAACCACCTTTGAGCACTTGGACTTCATAATGGAAGGAATAATAAATGCCTTCTTCTGGGAATGCTTTGTTAGTGGGATAAAGGATGAAATACAAGCCTAGGTCCTCATGGCTCGCCCTTAGACTTGGTTGGAAGCTACTAAATGTTCCAAAGAAGCACAACATGTTGTTTTGTCCTACAAAATAAAGCCCTATTTTCTTCCTTTCCCTCAACCCACCAATCCTACCCCTCCTACCATCCCTCTCAAGGTCCAGAAATTAACTATGGCATAAATGGATGAACACCAACTCAAGGGTTTTTTCTATAATTGTGATGACAAATATTTTCCCGAGAACAAGTGTAAGGAAAAAAATATTTTTATGGCCATTTCAGAGGATGTTGCTGAAAAGGAGGTTGAAGTTCCCCCCGTGGAAGAGATACCCCGTCCAGATGCTACTACTCCCCCTGCTAACCCACCAGAAGTTGAACCACTTTTTTCACTACGTGCCATCACTGAATTCTCTGCTCCCAAAATCCTCAAGATAATTGGATACATTAAGCATAGAAAAATTATCATCCTTGTTGATAGTGGAAGCACCCATAATTTTATTCACCGCCACATTTCCCAGGAAATCGATTTCTATATCTGTGTTGTCAACAATTTTTAAATCATGATAGCCAATGGAGGTTCCATGAAATGTGGTGCGAATTGTGAAAATGTGTTCCTACAAATTGGTTAGTACCACTTGAAATCTCATATGTTTTCTATCGACATGGGCGGTTGTGACATTGTGCTTGGTGTTGAATGGTTACACACACCTGGCCCCATTCTCCTAGATTTTAAAGAATTAACCCTATAATTACAATGGGAGAGACATCAATATCAATTCCAAGGAATCACAGTAGGATGCCCTGAGATCAACAATTCCCATCGAATGGAAAAGCTACTCAAAAAAGGTTATTCGAGCATTATTTTCCAACTCCATTCTATTCAAGCAGTTCAGACACCCTTTGTGCATTCTAACCTCCAATATATCATATCTAAACACCAAGCTATTTTTTCCACTCTCCAAGGACTTCTCCCTTCATGTGGTGTTCATGATCATTCCATTCCTATTGTCCCAGGCAGTCTTCCTCCTGATGTTCTCCCTTATCATCATCCCTTTTCTCAAAAGAATGAAATTGAGAAAATCGTTCAAGAATTTCTCTATGTGGGTGTTATCCATCCTAGTACCAACCCCTATTCTTCTCCTGTGGTCATGGTACCTAATAAATAAGGCACTCAACGCATGTGTCCATACTTTCATGCCCTCAATAAACTCACCATCAAAGACAAATTTCTCATTCCTATCATTGATGATTTCTTGGATGAATTGAGTGGTTCTCAGTACTAAATACTAAAATTGATCTCTATTCTGGCTACCACTAGATACATATGAAATATTAATACATTCCCAAGACTACCTTTAGAATTCATGTGGGTCACTATGAGTTCTTGGTCATGCCATTTGGCTTGTATAATTCCCCCTCCACTTTCCAAAGTCTCATGAATCATGTCTTCTATCCCTTTCTCTATCATTTTGTATTAGTTTTCTTTGATGATATTCTCATCTATAGTAAAACTTGGAAAACCTATCTCTCTCATGTGGACCAAGTTCTCCATCTACTCTCTCAACACCAACTTTTCCTCAAACAATATAAATGTGCCTTTGAAGCCTCAGAAGTGGAGTACTTGGGTCATATTGTTGGAAAGGATCGTGTCAGGGTGGATCCTAATAAAATTGAAGCTATGTAGAATTGGCCTCACCCTAACACTCTTAAGATCTTTCATGGTTTTCTGGGTTTAATGGGATATTATTGCAATTTTTTTAAGGATTATGGAAAAATTGCAACACCTCGCACTACTCTCCCTAAAAAGAAGGCCTTCACTTGGAATCCAGTCGTTGATGAATCCTTCCATGCCTTGAAAGAGGCTATGTGCATGACACATTTCTTGACACTTCCATAATTCACCAATATTTTTGTCCTGGAATGTGATTCTTTAGGAAAAGGAATTGGGGTAGTCCTCATTCAATATGGTAGGCCTTTGTCCTTCACTAATAAACAAATTTCAGATATACATTTGGGCCAATCAATCTATGAAAAACAAATGGTGGCTATTATGGATGTTGTGGATCTCCAACATCCTTAAATATTGGGGAAACAATTCCAGATTAAATTTGATCACCAGAGCCTCAAGTATTTTATGGAACGACAAATGTTCTCCCCAGAGCAACAAAAATGGGTGACCAGGATATTTGGATATGATTATGAGATCATTTACAAGAAGGGAAAATAAAATGTGGTTGTTGACACTCTCTCCATGAATTATGAAGAATAAGAGTCCCTCTTTTCCTTCTCCTTCATTGTACCAAATTGGCTCCAAGCTATTAGCGAGGAATGGCTGCAAGATCCAAAAATTTATCACCTGATCAAAAAATTGAAAGACCATTCTCCATCTTCTTCAGGGTAATCTTGGCACAATGATGAGCTTCACTGCAAAGGACGTATGTATTTAGGAAAAAATTCGCAACTTAAATCCACGGTGCTTTATGAGCTTTATGTTTCACCCACAACTAGGAATTGAGGGTTTAGCAAAACCTATGAAAAGGTCAAACTTTATTTTTTTTGGGATGGTATGAAATAGGATGTCCAAACACTTGTGGCTGAATGTGATGTCTATAGATGAAACAAGGGAGAAAAAATCAAACCACTCGACACACTACAACCGCTTCTGATTCCCCCTACTATTTGGAAGGATATTTCTATCGATTTCATTGCTGGCTTACTTAAATCGAGAAATAATTCAGTCATCATGGTGGTAGTCGATCGTCTTTCCAAATATGCTCATTTATTTTCTCTTCAACACCCATTCAATACATCCATAGTGGCTCAAATGTTCATGGATAATGTCTTCAAACTTCATGGCATGCCTCATTCTATTGTCTCTAACAAGGATCCCAATTTCACCAACACTTTTTGGAAATAATTATTCAAGCTCCAGGAAACCCAATTGCATCTCATCACTTCCTCTCATCCTGAGACTAATGGCCAAAATAAATTTGTCAAGAAGTGTTTGGAAACATATTTGCAATGATTTTTCATCTGATAGAAAAAATCAGTGGGCTCAATGGTTACCCCTAGCTAAATGGTGGAACAACACATATTACCATACAACTACTCGCATGACTCGTTTTGAATCAATATATGAATACAAGCCAACATCGGTTCTCTCATCCATTCCAGGTGTCTCGAAGGTTCATGAGATTGAAAAAACCCTTATAGTTCGACAGGCCATTCTCCGTACCCTCAAAGAAAATTTGGTCATGGCTCAGAATCACATCAAGCAAAAAACCAATGAAGGTCATTCTGAATGTCAATTTGCTGAAGGTGACCAAGTGTTTCTTTATCTGCAACCTTATAAGAAGAATTCACTCAAAGGTGAATACTGCCAAAAACTTGCTCCCAAATTTTATGGTCCTTATACAATTCTCAAGTGAGTGGGGCCTATGGCCTATTGGTTAGCTTTTCCCAATGCTTATAAGATCCATATTGTTTTTCATGTCGCATTCTTAAAGAAGGTGATTGGAACTAAGTGCTAAAATCAAACCACTCTCCCTAAGTTGGATGAAGAAGGTTCCATTTGATTGCATCCCCAAGCAGTATTTGACGAACACAATCATCGTCTCTGTCATGGTACCATCAAGGAAGTGTTAGTGCAGTGGAAATGTACAACTCTTGAAAATGCCACCTAGGAATCGACCAACATTCTGCAACAATTTCCTCATCTTGAGCCTTGAGGACAAGGTTGTTTTTCAAGGGGGAGTGAATTTTAGAGACCTAACCTCCCTAACCCCTCACATAGGTATAATACTATATTTTCCATGTAATAAAGGCCAACATTAGTTAATAAGGCCTATTTAATAAATGTGAACAAGTCAATGTAAGAAGACCTAATAGAAGCTTCGGCTTCCAGAAAGATCTTCCTCTAGAATGTTCTTTAGAAGACATAATTAGTATAAATAAGAGTAGGAGGCATGATAAGTCTTTGTCTTGATAATTATTGTAATAGAGATACTATTTACTAGAGTTTTCCCCCCTTGAAGAGGCAAGTGAACATTGTTTTTTTTGAATAAAGGTATTATTTCTAGTATTACTCTTCTCAACATTTTGTGTTCCATTGATATATGCTAAATATTTATATTTTTGCATATTATATTACATATGGTACCTTACACAAATGCAATTGATAAACACAACTTTGTGACGAATAGTAAAATGGACTGAGAAATCATTGAATGATCCAAATAAATTACTATAATGGCATAGCAAAGATGATCAAGCTAGATCTATCATTGACCTTCCTCTCTTAGATTCATAGATAAATCACATAGATATGGAGAAATCATCCAAGGAAATATGGGATATGTTGAATGCCTTACTACATCATCTCTCTTCTCGGCCAAAATATTCAATCCATCATATATTGATTTTACAAATCTGAGAGATTTGGGATCAGTACGATCAAATCATATGTAGAGAGCCTAATTATTACTCTGCAAACACATATTGATGGCATAAATATGAGAGTGAATGTACACATGTATTTGATCCTCAAATTTTATTCTTGTTTACATAATAGGTTTCCAGGAACTTGTAATATGAGCATAAAGATTATTTATTGTAGTCAAATTTAATGATGGACTTGAAAATAGAAGAAACTTATATACAATAAGAGGTATGAATGTACTTTGTTTGATAGATTTGAGTTGTTTTGTGAAGATGGATTTGGTGGAGTGTTTTAAAAAAACCATAAGAAATTTATAAAATAAAATAAAATTCCTTTCAGTATAAAATGCATGTTACCATTAAACAAACATTATATTAATTAATATACTATATATTCAAGAGAATTTATACAATGTATGCAACATTGTATTAATGAATAACATATATATATTCAAAAGAATGTATATTGTACAACGAGAAAATTCTGACACTAAGTGAAGATTGTAATCCAATGGAAGATTTTTATAAAGATAGTTGTAGATAGTAGTTGATACAAATTAAAGTGCTAATGTTATTGAGATTCCAACCTCGTGCTGAAGATTTCCAACTTAGTGCTGATGTCGATGATGCTCCAACCTTCGTGTTGTAATGTTGTTGTTGATGATTTTGTTGATGTTGTATCAACTTCGTGCTATTAGTGTTGATGATGATGTATTAGTGTTATACTAATCCATGTTGATGCAGATGATGATGATGCCATTCCAAATCCTTGTTGTGGATGATGATATTGATGATGAGAAAAACATCTGATGATTTATAGATATGCCAATCAGTGTTCTAGATGTTGTTGATGTTGTTTCCCTCTCTCTCTCTTGATGATGTTGTAGAATACCCTTCTTGTTAAGGGGGAGTTTTAAAATATTGTAGTTGCAAATATTATTCTATTTATTATTGAGTTATTATTCATTAGATCAATCCCCTTTTTTGGATTGATCATGTCAGGATTTGTGCTTGACAAAATACCCTTTTGTGGATTAGTCAAACCCTAATTATATTATGCAAATTAAGAAGTTGGGCCCGAGGCCTAATTAAAGTGGTTTTAACCACTAAGAAGAGAAGTTGGCCCTTCCCAGTGAAGAGACACCTTTCCAATGCCTGGAAGCTAGTATAAATAAAGGAGGCTAGTGCCTCATTATCTCATTGACTCATTTTCTCATCAAGTGCGCAAGTTTGGTAGTTGTAGTTGGGATAAGAAGGAAGAGAGAGGCGCATTTCTCAGTGTTGGATATTATCTAGTGTTTTGGTTTATTGTCTTGACATTCTATTATCTATCTATATTAAGGAATTTTTTTCTAGGTTTTCTTCCCCATGAGGGTTTCCAAGGATAAATGTTGTGTATCTTGTGATTGTGTTTCTCTCAGTGATCCTATGTATGCTATTTTTATCTAGTAAATTGAAAAGAAACCTAATAATAACTCAAAACGTAACATGAACAAACCCTCAAAATCTGCGATATTAAGAATGATTTTTTCAATCCTTTATCTAGGTCATTTTCTTATCTGTATGATCGATTTGTTCAAAGAAAGTTTGTAGATTAGATATAATCGATTTTTTCAATCCTTTATCTAGGTCATTTGCTTATCTGTATGATCGATTTGTTCAAAGAAAGTTTGTAGATTAGATATAAACTTAAAAATTGCACAAAAGAGACATACAACTCTTTCTTATCAATGTTTTTTATTGTTAAAAACAATTTTGGAAAAGGGTTAAAATTTAGAGAAAAAATGGATTAATATTTTCCACAAATATTCAAATGTGTGACAAAATGTCATGAGATTTACTTAAGAAAAAAATATTAACACTTTGAAAATTTCAATCCTCACTATATATGAATTGTTTGGGAAATTCGTTAGGCTTTAATCATCAAGTCATCATTGTTTTTTGTAACATGGGCTACAAAATGCAGATCAATAAAAGGAATAATGATCCAATGTAAGAGAAATAAATCTTATTACCAATGTTGTACGTGTGAATAGAGACAATTTCACATGCTTGTGTGAGGATTAAATCCTGATTAACATAAACAATACAAACACGAACCAAAGGTGTTCCTAATTTTGTTTTACTGATTATGAGCTAAAGTGTCCATTAGAATGTTGAGGAATTCACCAGATTTTGGTTACAAGGATATAAACAGAGTGTGCCACCCAACTTAAGAAAAAAAACAATGAAAACCAATCATTTCCCCTTCTCTTATCACTAAATCTCCGTATCCAAAATTATATATATATATATATATATATATATATATATATTAACTTACTAAAATATAATTTTTTCTAATTATTCTCTTAACTTTTCCAAATAATATTGACATTTTAAAAATGTAAATCATTCTAATCATACAATAATATTTACTTGTATTCTTGTTCAAAATACAACAACCTTTGAACAACCTTTTTAAGGTATTTACCATAAACAACCATGTCCTATTTGGTTTAGTTTCCTATTTAGTCCGCTTCTTATCCTTTTCCAAATTCTACTTTTCTCCCCCATAGTGACTCTTATGCATTTAAACTATGCAAAATTTTAACCCTTTTGACTTGCAAATATTTTAACCAAAAATATGTAAGTACAATTTACTTTTATGGAGATTGTTCCAAAATAAAACCTTATTAGTCCCTATCGTAGGCATAGAGGGACTATAGCGATCGATAAATCATTGACCTGACATTAGCTTGTGTGTTGACTAGAAATATTTCCCTATTGTCTATTGTTGGAGCAAGGGAGGTGAAAACATCAATTTTTGTATAATAAAAAGTATCATGTTTGTCAAGATCTGATTGGACAAAGGATTGGAGGTCTTATTGTCACCTTCGCTATTCCCAATGTAAAATATGTTTTCATTTCCAAAGTATTTGGTAGTATATGGTCTTTTTTGAATCATAAATTTTGTTATGCATTCGTTGAAGGTGGATTAATGCTACCATTAATTCAAATGTTTGGTTTAGCATTTTATGCTAGGTAAATTTATGGAAATGTTTGATATGGTGGAATATACATGGATTTGCAATACATTCTCTGGGAACTATTGTTACAAAAAATATATGAATTTATTTGGGATATGTCAGAGACCTGCCACATTGAATTATTTTCTTAAATGTTTATAGTGCATTTATGACAGACTTAAATGTTTACCTAACAGGCTTGGTAGTGTTGAATGGTTACTTAACAGGCTTGTTACAAGACATTTTCTTCCGTTTTTAAAATTTATATGCTCCAGAGGCATTGTTGGTTCACTGGTCCATGCTTACTTTTTTCATGGCACTGATTTCTTATTTGCATGTTCTCATTGTTCTTGCTTGCCTACTCGTGTTGTTGCAGTTTGCACATTTGGGTTTTGTAGTCGTGATTAGAAGAGCCTCGTTCCTGGGGGAGTGGTTGCTGCTTGTTCCTTTATTCACTGTATGTTGTTTATTGTTGCTTGATTCGACTTTGCAGCGTTCCAGTCCTGCACCTTCACTTGGGCCTTTTGGTGCTTCTTGGTTGGGTTCTTATTTGGTGCTTTTTCTTGTTTTCCCAGGGTTTGCAATGTTGGGATGCTACATCTGTGGATGGATCTTTGGTTACATTATTTTGCACTTTGGTTTGCATAGAATACTATTAATATAAAATAACATACTAAAGAATTGCAGGCGATGCAAATTGCATCTGTTATGCATTGAAACAAAGTTTGTCAGCCTCAAAATATATTTCATAGCTGCCGATGTGTTTTCCATGGATTCTGTGTTACTATGGTTTCATATTTATGAGAGTTCCTTTTGCTGTGTGGGAGATGAAATTGTTCTCTGCCTTTTACTTTCCTATTGTAAACTACGTTTGACTCTAGTTTGTCGTGTTTCTGTGGTCATTCCAAGCCACCGTCGTTCAATTGTGTACTTAGCCAGTTTTATGGACGGGGCTGCGGGAATAGGTTCTATCGAACTATGACAGGTCGTGTTCAGTGTATACATTATCTTTGCCGAATTACTTTTCTTTAAAATAAGGCCTCCTGGACATAAGAGAATGAAATTTATGAAATTATAGGTTTCCTGGACAACATAGGTTAATGATCACGACTTTTGGGGGTGGTGGGATGAAAATTAGGCTTATTAAGATAAAATAATAGAGTAAATAATTGCAGTCGATTTCAATTGCATCTGTTACGCTTTGAAGCAAAGTTTTTCGAGCTCAAAATATATTTCATAGCTGCTGATGCTTTTTCCATGGATTCTGTGTTACTACGGTTTCATAGTTATGAAATTTCCTTTTACTGTGTGGGAGATATAACTGTTCTCTCCCTTTTAGTTTCCTATTGTAAACTGCATTTGAATCTAGTTTCTCGCGCTTCTGTGGTCATTCCAAGCAACTGCAGTTCAATTGCATACTATGATAGGTCATGTGTGGTGTATACATTAGCTTTCCTGAATTAGTTTTCTTTAAAAAAAATCCTCATGGACAGAAGAGAATGCAATTTATGAAGTTATAGGTTTCCTGAACAACATAGGTTAATGATCATGGGTTCTCGGGGTGGCGGGCTGAAAATTGGGCTTCTGTTGTTCCATGCCTTGTAAGTAGCATGGAGAGTTCTGCGATCATTCCGACCGGTCATTTTTCAATTGCATACTTAGCCAGTTTTATGGACGCGGCTTGGTGGATAGGTGGTATCGAACTATGGTGTATACATTAACATTTACGAATTAATTTTCTTTAAAGGAAGGGCTCTTGGACATAAGACATTGAAATTTATCAAATTATAGGTTTCCTAGGCAGCATAAATTAAACATAGGAAATATATAATTTTATAAAGTAGATATATAAAGCATGCACAGAGCCCTCATCCCATACTTAGCTAGTTTTTGCGTCGTGGGTTCTCGGGGTGGGTGGATGAAAATTGAGAATTGGAGAGTTCCCTGATATACAAATTGACCATCAGACTTGCAGACTATTTGAATTTGAAGGCTGTCATGTCCAAAAAAATTAGCATTGTCGAAATAGTTTACTTTACGTACATCGTTTTACATACCCTAGTGGACAAAAAAACACACAAAAAAAATAGTAAGCATTTTTTGGATCATGGGTTCTCGGGGTGGCAGGCTCTAACTTCGAGCACTATTGTTCGATGTCCTACAAATAGCATGGATAGTTCTGTGATATACAAATAGACAATCATACTTGCAGACTATTTGAATTTCAAGGGCTCATGTGCAAAAAAAATAGCATTCTCGAATTTCTTTTCTTTACGTACGTTCTACATATGATCGTCGAAAAAAATAGAAAAATAGTAGTAACATCTATTACATAGGTCTCCATCCCCGCTACATTCAGTTCTTACCAATATACATTAAATATGCTTTCAAAAGTTAGAATCGACCAGACAGGTTCGAAAAGATGGGCTTTAATAACTGGAAAGCTCGAGGACATTTCCCATTAAAATAAATAGACAGGCTAATATTCAACCCTTCCTTGTTTTTTATTTTGAACAGACAGGGAAAGCTAAAGACTCAAACACAACATAGTTCTATGGTTATTAGATACTTAATTCACATTCTCGCTATGGATTCTGCCAATGAGTTGTCCATCATATATGACCTTCCTTCTAGGTTGTCAGATGTTTTTTCCCCTTTACTCAAATAATAAAAATGTCATTGAATTTGAAGAACATTGAGTACTAAAGTGCCTTACCTATGAAAGTTCCTTTTTGCCTCCATTTTGAATTTGCGATTTTTTTTTTTTTTTTGCTTCTGCAGTTTTAGTTTTCTTAAAAGCTTCAGCATAGTTCAAGAACGTGTCACCCACATAGGACTTGACATCATGTATCTCTTTAACATTGTGCATTTCAAAATGATGGGCTTTAATAACTAAAAATCTCAAGGACATTTCCCATTAAAATGAATAGACAGACGAATATTACATGATCTGGTAATTTCTTTTTCCCTGCATAGCTTCAACATAGTTCATGAACGTGTCGCGCACATAGGCATTCATGTCATGTCCCTCTTTAATATTGTTCATTTCGAAATGATGGGCTTTAATAACTGGAAAGATTGAGGACATCTACCATTAAAATGAATAGACAACCAAATATTATGGGATCTGGTAATTTCTTTTTGCCTGCATTTTGAATTTGCGAAAATACTTTTTATTTTATTTTTTTTGCTTGTGTAATTTTAGTTTTCTTAAAAGATTCAACATAGTTCATGAACGTGTGATCTACAGAGGCCTTGACATCATGTCCCTCTTTAATATTGTGCATATCTTAGATGTCATATTTGAGAATCTACTAGGATATGGGAATTTTAATATATGTTGCTAGTCACTATTCAACATACATATTCAAAAAGATTGGCATTAATAACTAAAAATATAGAGAACATATGTCATTAAAACGAATCAACACAAAATGTACAGAATACCATCCAGCCTTACTTTTAAATACTTATTTCCATTTCTCTCTATCATCAAAGAGTTACGCTTTAGGGTGCCTTCGTTCTAATGTTCATGGTCATGGACATGTAAGACAACTTAGAGATGCGATTGAGGGGCAGATGAAAGAAGAGAGACTGGTTTTATGTGACGTGAGATTTGAGTAAAAAAAAACTCTGTTATACAAGAGAAACTTAGAGAGGATGAAAAAAAAAAGAGCAAGTATGTTTCGTGTTCTCCTTGTGTTCAATGATTTGGTTGGTTGAAAAGGTTGCCTGGAAATTTGTTTGTTGAACTTCTTTGTTTTGTTGCTAGGAATTGTAATGGATTTTTAGGTCACCTGTAAGATAGTTCTTCGTTTAAGTATATAGCTTCTTCCAACAACACAGATTTGGCCACTGTATCGAATTGTAGAGATCGCACAAGTATTTGTCTTCCTTGGAGGCTGGTAAAAGAATCTATATGGGTGGATAAAATGACATATTATTACTACAAGAGTTTTTATTTCATATTTTGATGACCTGCATGTGGCTCTGGTAGCTGACTTGACAGAAAGCCATGTTCTTTGTCAATGTTTGTTCGGTTTCCTCTAGATGTAGTTGCAAAGTCCACATATTAGGCGTCACCTCCAAACATTCCAAACCTTTTTGTGGGATGCCATACCTCCCCCACTATGAGGAAAGATATATTATGATTCCATATGCAACATTTGATACACTTTCCAGACCCGTGTTGGTGCATTCTGCAACATTTGATGCACTTGTCACACCTCAGCTACCCGAAGAAGTTATGTACCTCAACATATTTACATTTTGCATATGGGTTGGATGTTTCTTCCAATTTACTGTAATAAAGCACAGAAGTTCCACATACAAATCCTCAGGCAGGCTTCTCAACCAAACAGATGATCGAATACAGGGAGAATACCAATCACTATATACTTGAATTTTTTTCCGCTGCCTTAACTATTGTGACATAAAACGACTCTATTCACTTTGAAATTGGCTTGAATCACATTTCTAAGTTGTCTTGGATGTGAATGCTCAAGAACATTGCAAAGAAAACACCTTAAAACCCAAATTTTTGATGACAGAAGGAAATTAATACTTGATAAAGAATGGAATGTTGAATAAGCAGCCATTGTAGGCAGGCCATATCTGGAAGAAACAAGGTATTCAAAAAACTGGGATAGATGTACTTTGCAACACCAATCAAGTACAAAACCCAAAATTGATATTCAAATCATTTTTTATGAATAAAGAGTTTGAACGTCAAGAAAAGTGTGAAGAAGCTTCATCAATGTACATATATTTAATTGGTAAACAACAGGTGAAATCACAATCGTTGTCGTAAATAGCCTCAACTGTATTTTGTAACACATCTTATTTGAATATAGAATAATTTCGGTTTATTTCTTAATAGTATTTTCCAATTTCTGGTATTTGTTTTAATTGTATTTTGTACCTTCTTCCCCTGTGTTGTTAAACATGACGAATAAGATTTTGTTTCTGCTGCTCACTACTTCAATCTAAATAAAACCTGGTCCGTTCTTTCTTTACATTTTACATTTAAAAATACTTTTTCATAGGCCATACTTATGTGGCGCTGGCTCTGTATTTAAAGAAAGAAATTGGAGGACGCGTTTTTCTCCCATTCTTCAGGTGCCATAAATATAATGAATTCATGAGTTACAAAAAGGCAACTGAACTATTGACGCAATGTTCCTTTGAATTATGTTTGATATATTGCAACTTGTTCTATTTGATAATATACTAATATCAGTACTATTGGAAAAAAAACAGAAAACTTCCTCTTCGACAAAGCTTAGGCAGTTATGTTTGGGTTTGCGGTATTAAACAAATATGTCCACTGTTTCATCATATACATATTGCAGCCTAGGAACTTCCGTAGTTTGTGATTTATGCTTTAATTACTTAAAGTCACAACAAACTTTTCTTTTCCCGTCCATTATGGATTTCTGGTTTTATACTTAGTTGTCTTTCTATGTATGGAGGGTTGACATATCTTCATCTTCATCTATATCCTCACAAGACGGATCTGACCGACCGCTGTTCCATTCCATACTTAGCCAATTTTATGCCCGCCGTTGCGGGGCCGACGCTTGCGAGCCCAACTTCTTATCGTTCCGCTATATACATCTTGCACTGAAAAAACCTGTGATCTAAAATTCTACCGCGGGTTCCTCATATACATTAACTTCGTTCAAAGTATCTGTTGCTGATTTTCATCCCTAACAACTTCGCGTCCTTCTTGACATACATCAACAATGGTCTTACCAGTGACAAGTGGACACAGTGGTACGAAATATACTTCCGTGATCTGCAATTCATGCCTTAACATCTCCATCTATATCCTCGCATGACGGATCCGACCAACCGTTGTTCCTTTTCATACTTAGCCAATTTTATGCCCGTCGCTGCGGGGATGGTGCTTGAAAAATGAGCTGCTCATCGTTCCACTATATACATCTTGCACTCAAAACATCTGTGATCTACAATTCCATTGCGGGTTCCTTGTATACATTAAGTTCGTTCAAAGTATCTATTGCTGCTTTCCATCCCCAACAACTTCGCGTCCTTCCTGATATACATCAACAATGCTCTTACTAGTGGAAAGTGGACACAATGGTACGAAAGATACTTCCGTGATCTTCACTTTATGCGTTAACTGGTGAGAACTCATCAAGGATTCGCAAGAATTTGCATTAATAAGAAAACACTAGATGTTATTCTGTGAGATACTTGGTTCTTTTTCCCTTCTCTTCTTCCCATGTATTATCTAGAATTCCACAATGAACTTCTCCATCCTTTTTCCCTTATTTTATTCCTGTGTATTATGGGACTATAAAATATGGACATGATATTTTATAGAACATGTACAAATTCCGCATTCCATACCTAGTGACATTTTGGATCGCGGGTTCTCAGTCAGGAAGGCATTCTCAAAATTGGGCCTCATTGTTCCGTGCCCTACAAATAGCACCCGGAGTTCTGCGATATACAAATTGACAAGCGCACCTGCGGACTAGCTAACTCAACATTGCACTTCTATTGTTCTGTGTCCTCCAAACAATGCTCCCAGTTCCCCGATATAGAAACTGACACACAGAGTGCAGGATTGGAGGGGTGGAGATTGCCATTGTTTATGGATGTTAATCCCTATGAAGTATTTAATAGTATTTAAAAAATTATTTTAGTTTTTATTTTTTCCCTATATAACAATATCTAAAAAATTATTTTGAATACTAAAATAGCTCTTAGTAGTGACAACTGGACATAGAGGTACAAATCAGTTGGGATTTCACTCTCCGCAATATACAAATTGACTACTGGATTTTGACATCATCCGCTCTTCCATGTTATAGATTATGCATTCCAATGTTTGGAGCGATACAATTATAAGGTCTGGGCATCTCCTCCTTTGCAAACACTTTCCTCTTGTTTCCCGATTCATGAAATATGCAGCTCTAGCATTGGCGGGTTGAAATATGTTTATCTCCATCTATATAATCAGACAATGAATCCGACCGACCACTGTTTCTTTCGATACTTTCGATATGTTTCTCCATTATATACATATTCCACTCTAAATTTCCATGATCTACAATTCCGCTGCTAACTACTCTGTTCTTTTTCCCTTTTATTTCTTCCCGTGTATTATGGGACTATAAAGTATGGACATGATATCTTATAGAGAATGTACTAATTCCCATGATATTTTATAGAGCATGTACAAATTCCGCATTCAATATCTAGCGACATTTTGGATCGCGGGTTCTCGGGTGGGCGGGCTCAAACTTGGACCTCCATTGTTCCGTGGTCTACAAATAGCACCCATAGTTCTGTGATATACAAATTGACAAGAGAACTTGCGGAGTGGCTGACTCAACATTGCACTTCCATTGTTTCGTGTCCTCCAAACAATGCTCACAGTTTTGCGATATACAAACTGACACACGAAATGCAGGATTGGCGGGGTGGATATTTCCATTATTTATGGATGATAGTCCCTATGAACCATATAATAGTATCTAAAATATTATTTTGAATACTAAATTATCTCTTAGTACTGACAAATGGACATAGAGGTACGAAACAATTGGGATTGCACTCTCCGCAATATACAAATTGACTACTAGATTCAGACATCATCTGCTCTTCCGTGTTATAGATTATGCATTCAAATGTTCAGAGTGATACAATTAGAAGGTTCAGGCCTCGCCTCCTTTGCAGACACCTTCTCACCCTGTTTTGGATTCTCCTGTTGCCGAGTTCACGAAATCTACAATTCCAGCACGGTCACTGTACCACTGCTCACAAATGTTTCAAAGTATCTCTCACTACCTTCCATCCCCACTAAATTCCCGTGCTTCTAGCTATCCTACCATATCCTCTTCGCTGTTACGTGTATTTCACTCAAAAAGTTCTGAGACATACAATTTGACCCTCGTGCCCTCACCCTCAATGGTTGTACATTGCAACCTTTTTTTGTAGCTTTCTTTTTTCCCCTGCCCGTGACCTCCATACTTTCTTACTATGTGATTATAAACCTTTCACGCTAACAAATAACCATGCAGGAACCATCAACATTGTCATTAATGGCCGAAAACCTCGAGGAGATATCCCATTATTACGCATTAAACCAAGATGTGCGGAGAGTTATTTTTTCCCTTTCGATTGTTCATATCCAACACGTGTCCTCGTGTTGGGCCACTCAAGAAATATACAATGCTTAATCACTCATTGCAATATCCAACATGTTAGCATTTATATGTATGCAATTAGTACTATTTAATGTTAACAACGCATCATGCAACATCCGTCCAAATTGTCATTAATCAACGAAAGTCTCGAGGACATCTCCCATTCACTCGCTTTCGACCAAAATTTGCGTAGGGTTATATTATCCCTTCCAAATTTTCATTTCATTCATCGGCTGGAAAAAATAAATGTTCTTGTAGACATATGGCACCAGGTCGACAAAAGTTTTGTGGAGATATAGTAAATATTTTTGCACAAGAGGACCAGAGCTTTCATTGGTCCAGGGCATACTCTTAATATTCATCCCATTCCGCCCAAAACAAAGTGATTTGGACCTCTGGAATCGATCGTGCATGCTGCATTCCTAAGGTTTTTGACTCTAAGGAGGTGGTCTCTTGGTGCACCAAAAAATATATTCCATGCCAAAGAATTATTCCACTGTGCGACCATTCTCCTGTTTCTTTGTCGCCTCGGCTCTTCCGCGAGATGTTAAAATTGCCGAACCCAACATTGACGTTCAGAGGACAAGACTGCAAACAGTTTCTAGAAAAACATCATAATGGGTTGGACATCTTAGCGGACTTCCTTGAAGACCTGACAAGAGTTCCTGAAGATATCACAAGGATGCAATTAAGTTCCTTTAGAAATGCATTCCGGGAAATTGCTTGGTTGGTTACAAGAATAACGGGACATGCATCCACAACAAGCATTTCCCATATAATTATTTATATTTTGTATTTCACAGTTAAGGAAAAATACATGTTCAATTGGGGGAAGCTGATTTTGATTGAGCTCTACTCCTAGTTGTCATGATTCAAAGAATTGAATAAATTTTATATGTCATCCTACTTGATTTTTGCAATTGTGTATTGCTGTCCATTTCCAAAACTTTCTCTTTCCAATAAAATAAACTATGGATTCGACCCAGTAACATTCTGGCACGAGGCCCTATGGAGACAGAAGGCGTCCCATTGTTTTAATGAAGTTTTTAGTGGCTTTGTCTCAGTTTTCAAAGATTTACTATTAGGAAAGGATGCTTCGCGGATGTTTGGCCAGGAAACCAAGTTTTTGAATAGGAAGGGCACACTTGAGCAATAGGAAAATCACAGTGTTCTCATGGTCTTTGGCTCTAAGGAAAATATTGCCTTCCTTCCATGCCACATCACGGACAAGATGTTTGTTTCAAAAATAGAAAGGAAATACAACCACTGGTTACATTTTTTCCATGACAAGAAAAAAAAAAGTTCATTCCTCTGCCCTGGAAAGTCGGGGACTTCGTGTGCAGAAACATCAACAAGATTGATGAGTTTTCCACCCATTTAAATAAATTGAACCTAACGTACGCTGAAAGGCTAAAAGGGTTCAACCCTAATGGAATTTTTCTAGAACATTTACTGGGTGTTGGCTTTAACACCTCTTTTATCCATACACACTTGACCCAAGATAGGAACAATGTCGACAACAATCCTGCTTCTGCCGATTGCGACGCAGAGAGATTGCAAAGTGCCACTAAATTGTACAGACAACATGGAAAAGTATCCGATGAGAAGAGTAACCAGTCCCTCGCCAACACTCCCAAGAGCACAACATCATGGAGCATCGCTTCGAAGGTCCACCCCATCAAGAAAGAAACCCATAAATATTCGAACATAGGAGGAGATAAGAACCCTCCTCGCATAAATATTAATAGTTCTCACAAAATTCCACTGACAAAGAAGAGAAAAAATGATGCACGGTAGGCGGAGGAATCCCAAATTGAAAGTGGAAATCTGTAACTTGAAATTGAAGCTGATCATATGTAGAAAATTGGGTCGTCCGTGGTGGAAATATCAGACACCGACTTTATTGACATAGATGAATCCTTTGTAATCTAGAGCGCTATTTTTGACAGCCAATCTAAAAGTCTGGTCATTGAAAAGAGAGATGTAACAAACATGAAAGGCAAATCTCGCGTAGAGATAAACTTTAGTGAAATACCGCCATCCCAAATCTGCCAATTTCACCAGGGAACCGGTGACATTCTTCGTGATTCCATTCGAGGAATTGAGACAGAAAATGCCAATATGAAACAACACCTCAACAAATTTGAGGAGGCTTTCCTTGCAACTCCATAATTTGCCAGTCCTTTGACAAAAATCGTGCCTTCTACCACTACAACGAAGATGAAAGTATCGTCTACCCTCCTTGCATTCTCTAGATCCCTTGTAGAGAATAACATCAAAAAAAGAATGCAGCTAGTTACTGAAGCCTGGGAAACATCGCAAAATTTAGTTTCCTTCGGATAGAAGGCTAATGATTTGCTGGAACAATTGGAGACAAATTTAAAAAATGAACAACTGTTTTGTGATCAGGTACTGGCCCCTTTTGCCAAATATGCCGATAACACATAGGAACTGAAAATAAGACAGGAGAATCTCCCCTCGCGAAAGCGCACCAAAAAAGTAAAAGCATGCTCGCAAAAGAAAGTTGACAACCTGCAGATCATTGTCAAGTCATGTAAACAAGTCACATCATAAAAGGAAGATTTATTCACAAGCCTGCTCCAACTGGACTTAGCCGGAACTACCAATGAGGCTCAAGATCCTAACTTAATTCTCAAATCCTTGTTAGTCACCAAAAAAGCCTTAAAGGAACAAGTTGATATTTTAAAGGGGTTGTCTTTCGAAAAGTTGTACAACATACTTGAACATCGTCTAGATGAGCACGAGCGCTGAGTATTGGACTATGCTTCACACAATGAAGAAATTGAACAAACTTTGCATAGTATTTCAATGGATCTAAGGAAATTAGAAAACGATCTTTACGACATAGAAATACGGGATGAAACCAACACAACCCCCATGAAAATCTACATCGAAGAATGGTTCCAAGAGAGAATGGATGACCTCATCCAGTAAGGGCAACAACCGGTCAACAGGACTACAATGCCCATCGACGATAGCAACAAAAATGCATCGGATTCATAGTGAGTTTATACTTCCATCTTGTTTTGTTTATCAATCCAGTTTAAGTCTATGTTGTCATCTTCTCTTCTTTATCAATTCACTAATGTCCTCTTTCAATAGAAAACTATAACCAAACACTCTTAACTTCCAATTTCTTCTTTTCAGGTCTTCCTCTCTACTGTCGCACACTTCTTCCAACTTCCTAATTCTTGTACTTATTTATTTTTATGGTCCGCGGGAGCCCCAATCCCATTCTATATGACAAACACATTTAAATTTCCAGAAACATGTAGCAAACATTATTAATTTTTGATAAATTCCAAAGAAAACTGATTCGACAATGCCCTTATTGTATACTAAATTTTGGGTTTCCAGGAACCTTTCTTGTTTGTTCCAAATAAAACTAATTCGGATATGCTACATTTCTTGTCTCCTATTGTGTGCTAATTTTTTGGTCTTCAACGACATTGATGTTTTAAATGTTGATGTAATTTCCAGAGATATGTAACAAACATTATTTATTTTATAATAAGTTTGTATAGTTCACAACGCCGCTTCTCAATTTGTATATCGCGAAACTCTCGATGTTGTTTGTATGGCGTGGAACAACAGAGACCCATTTTTGAAACCTCCAGCACGAGAACCCGCGATCCAAAAAATGGCGAAGTATGGAATGACCGCTCCCTGTATGCTCTATAAAACGTGTACAAAGAAAACTAATTCGCCAATGCTATATCTTTGTTTTCCAAGAAAAGCCTTAGTTTTAAAGCAAGCTAATTCAGGAAAATGTTATTACTATTCTATTGTATAACAGACATTAATTTTTTGTAAATTTCTATAGTACACAACTTCGCCTGTCATTTTGTATATCACGGAACTATCGGTGCTATTTGTAGTCCACGAAACATCAGAGACTCAATTTTGAACCCGCCAATTTCCAGAAACATGTGACAGACATTATCAATTTTTGATAAATTACAAAGAAAACTGATTCGATAATGCCCTTATTGTATACTGAATTTTGGGTTTCCAGGAACCTTTCTTGTTTGTTCCAAATAAAACTAATTCAGATATGTTACATTTCTTGTCTCCTATTGTATGCTAATTTTTTGGTCTTCAATGACGTTGATGTTTTAAATGTTGATGTAATTTCCAGAGATATGTAACAGACGCAATGCCGCTTGTCAATTTCTATATCGTGGAACTCTTGATGCTATTTGTAGGGCATGAAACAACAGAGACCCATTTTTGAAACCACCAGCTCGAGAACCCACGATCCAAAAACTGGCGAAGTATGGAATGACCGCTCCCTGCATGCTCTATAAAACATGTGCAAAGAAAACTAATTCAACAATACTATATCTTTCTCCCCAAGAAAAGCCTTAGTTTTAAAGAAAACTAAACTCCACCTGTCATTTTGTATATCGCGGAACTGTTGGTGCTATTTGTAGGCCACGAAATATCAGAGGCCCAATTTTGAACCTGCCAGCTCGAGAACCCACGATCCAAAAACTGGCTAAGTATGCAATGATGACTCCTTGCATCCTCTATAAAATGTCTTCCCCATACTTTATAAAAGTAGAAATTTTGTATGTATAAAACTAAATATCTACTTTATACAAGTACATATTTTGTATGTATAATTTTTTTTATCTCTGATGAATTTCTATAGTCCACAACTCCACTCCTCGATTTCTATATCGCAGAGAACATTAGAGGCCCAATTTCTGTATCGCACAACTTTCAGTGATTTTTGTATATCACCACCCCGACAACCCGCGATCCATTACAAAAGTACATATTTCCTATGTATAAAAGTATTTCAATGTATTTCAACTTTCTAGCCACATGTCTGTACTAGGTCGCATTTACTCCCATCCTAACCTGGCAGGGACTCCGCTGCCATGAAGCCTTGTTAAAATATTTGTTTTATTTTTAAACTTATAAAGACATAAATCTCGCATGCCTTCCTTTCTTATAAACCTTAAAATACTTATTTTATTAAATATAGAATACCATATCATATTTGAAACTTTGAAATTATATTATTTTTACTTATTATAGCACACTACACACTTTTTACTAATAATAAATAATGGACATTAAAATAAAACCGAATTAATGAATTATATTTAAAAATGAATTAAAAAATATTTTATACTAAATAAAGAAAGTCTTAATTTATGGGAAAATATAATCATTCTCTTTTTGACGAATTGAGATTGTGTGGCAAGGTCATGGCATAGTTTTTTGGATTAATGGAATTATATATGGAGTAAATGTGAATTGCACTGTAACTCAATGTAACATGTATGTATTTTTCAATTTTCCAAATGACCACAATTCTACATGGATAATTCTACACAACTCTATCTGATAACTGTTGTAATCATATATATAGCTACATATCCAACTTTATCTGAGAACGGTTGTAATTATACATAGCACATATCCAAAAACATAAGTGAGGGATTTTTTTTTTTATAAATAAAAATAAAATCAATCTAAACTATATTGTTTTTTTTTTTTTAATTTACCATTGTCCTAAAACTCCTTTCCTATTTATTTACAGTTTGTTCTCCATAAATAAATCTCAATACATTTATACATTGAATTATTTAGATCTACCATTGATTTATATTATATGTTTATTTTAGATCTACAATTTCATTTTTATTATAGAGATTCTATATCTCAAATCTACATTCTAGATTGTATCCTAGCTTTATTTTAGATCTATATTTTAGATACACCATTCTAAATTTATATCCAACTTTATTCTAGATCTATTTTTCTTTTTAGATCTACAATTTTACATTTATATTCTAGTTTTATATTTTAGATATACCATTCGAGATTTATTCCATATCTCTATTTATCTACGATGTCAGATATATATTCAACCTTTATTTTCAAATATGGCCAAGGATATAGTGCTACTCTTAAGGATTAATCCATATCCCCATTTTTTTTCTAACCTAATTGGGAAGGTCCATAGGATTTAAAGGTTGAAACCCGGCTTAGATACCATATGTAATAGCCCGATATACTAATAAAAATAAATACAAAAATTACCCATAAAATATATCAATTCAAATAACTATTGATTTCTAACATAGAGAAACTTCAATAAAAGTTTACTTAACTCATAAGAGCGGTGAGAGGTGAGGAACTTATAACCTGCGATGAAGAAACCAACATACCTGTAATTTAGTGAATTTAGAAACATAGAAATACCTTGATATTTGATTTGGCCATCCACAAAATAAGTGAGGGATGACTCTCCGCCCAACTATAGACCTCACTACTTTAATTATTCAACATCAGGTCACCCCCAAGTTGTCAATCCACTACTAGACCAACCCTTCTTAGCCTTGTCCTCTATAGCCCAAGTTAAAGAGAGAGATCATATTTTTCTCCTTCTTCCCTTCCCTTATATAGAATCGATCCATGATAAATAACTCAATCCCTATGGTCCACTTGTCATTATGTAATTCTTTCTTTATCTTATTTTAGGGTTTTTTTCCATAAATTACCATTACTTATTTTACCCCTTTCTTTTATTGCACAAATATTTATTTTAAAGTACTTATTATGATCCATTTATGATAATTTATTATACTAATTTATTTATTTAATAATAATATGGGGCATGACACTCTTATCCAAGTCAACCCATCATTTGACCATCTTTTAATGTGCAAAGATTATCCTTCTTTTTCTACACACTCCGTGCAAAAAAATCCCTTGATTTTTGTGTGACCGTTAAAAAAAAAAAACAAAAAAAAAAAACTAATCAATAGCTCATTAATGTGTTCATGTTTGTTTAGGTGACATAGTGGGTATGTGTTGACTTGTAAAATACTAGTAGGAGTGTCACTAGTAGCCTACTTTTCATTGATTTCAACATATAACTGAATAAAAGTTTGGTGAGACTGCCACTAGGCTTGAGAAATTCTCTTTAAGTGGTTACCAGCAAGGATGAGGCATTGTTATTCTATCATGCCTAGGAAATTTTGGAAGTAGGTAGCAAGACTATGGATCCAGGAATCCGAAAAATCTCCATCCATTTGGATACCATATTTAGGTGATGAGATTCTAGTGTCTAGCTAGAAAGTAAACATGGAAGCCCTCGGTTGGCATCTTAGGAATTTAGTAACCATGTTGGCCAATTCCTACACCACATTGTATAAACTGGGATTTTCTTCATCAAAGTAATGTCAAGCTTTGTGAGGAACCATTAAGAGATATGATGTGTAAGAGATGAAGAGAAGCATAGTGAAAACCCTAGGTTAAGGAGTTGTCAAGGGTTTCATATAATAATGGAATATAATATATGAAGCTAATAATATGAGAGGGATGTTGCCAAATTTTGAGCAAGAGCTAAGGATATGGAACACAACATAATAGGAATTACTAGGGTGGGATGGAAATATCTAAAACCCCAAAAGGTGACCAGATCTCGGTGGGAATTGAACCTAATGTACCAAATGGAGAGGTGTGTTGAATACTATTTTGTTGGGTGGGGCCAATGGAAAAGATAAACAACTAGGAGAAGGAAATTGGGGTGGAGGACTAACCTCAAGGGAACCCACATATTCAATATTCTAAGTTGGCACAAGGCTAAAAAACCCCAAAAAGGTGAAGAGGGCATGTGGGGTGGGAGTGTGACCTCTAGAGAACCCATCGCTTGAGTAAAAAAAGAGGAGTCAAAGATATTATTGCTTTGATAATAAATGTTATGGAAGTAAGTGCATGAGAAACAAATTAAATAAAAAAGAACAAAAATGTTGTAGTTGATCTTTTGAGCATATATGCATGCATGCACTCAAAACTTGGTTATGCACCATTAATTGAGCATATATTGCATGCATCCATAGAATATAGAGAGGAGCCACCATCATCTTTTGAGCTAGATGGTTAAGAGTTCTTGGGTCTCTTTCTTCCTTAGATGTTGTGTTGGGTGAGGACACCCTCATTTTGTATTGATTCTATGCTATTCTTTCTTTCTTAATTTTCTTGCTTGTTCTTGGGTTTGAGTTCTAGGTTAGATCCATTTCATATGATTTGGTATCAGAGAAATTCTAGCATCTTGTGCAATAATTCAACCTCTCTTTCTCTTATATCAAAATCACATTCCTCCTTTCAAGTCTTTTTTGTGTCTTGATGCCACTAGTTCCCCATGAAGGCTTGTAGCTTTTATTACATTGCATTATGAAGTAAAGGGAATAGTTCTCTAGCCTTTCGATACATGGGACTCATTCCACGTCAATCAACTAGTCAATTTGCTTCCTTAGTTAGTGCATGATCTCCTATATACATCTAGGATTTAGGACTTCGTTAGTGCATGATCTCCTATATACATCTAGGATTTAGGACTTCGTTAGTGCATGATCTCCTATATACATCTAGGATTTAGGACTAGTAAGGTAAAAAGATAAATTTTGTTATGTCGTAAAAAGAGTTAGATGTAGATAAAAAAGACAAAGAAGATGGGTTGGATTTAGTGTAAATGTCAAGAATGGTAACAAAATAGTGTTCTTGTAAAACTCATATTCTTGACCATTAAACCTACATATTTAATATAATATTTTCTTAATAATACCAAAATTTTCAAATATCATAAAATAAAAAAAATCTAATAATCATTGAATAAAAACAAACATTATTACTTACTTTATAGTGTTTAATAAAAAAATCTATAAAATCTAATTAAAATTTCAAACCACAATTCAATAACTTGTATAATTATATGCTTATATACTCTTATATGTTATAGAATGTAAGTTTTTATTATATGCTTAAATACCCTTATATGTTATAGAATGCAATTTTTATATTAGATATGTAGATTTATGTTTTTAATTTAAGTAACATTTTATTTATTTGTAATACTTTTGTAAATTAAAATTCTAATGTAAAATTTATGATTAATTTTTATATATTTTTAAATATTTAAAAATTTAAAAATATTATTGATAAAAATCTTCATTGTTACAAACTTAACATTAAAAAAACATGATTATAACTTATATACTCTTATGTAATTTTTGTATAGTCTAATTCAATTTTTGTATTGTCTAATTAGATAGCTATATTTATGTATTTAATTTAAGTAATACATTATTTTTTGCAATTTTTTTATAAATTAAAATTATGATGTAAAATTTAAGATTAATTTTCATATTTTTTTAAATATTTAAAAATTACCATATTTTTATTTTTATATTAAATATATATGAAAAAAATAGTATATAAGTAAATGAAGTTATAATTAACAAATTGAATTTTACTTCACTTATAATTAACTAATTAGATTTTCTAAGCTTTTATCTTCATTCAATTTTTTCAAAGTAGTTAAATATATACTTTATTTTTTTACTATTTCTAAAAATCTTCATTATTACAAACCTAAATTAAAAAAAAAAAAATATAATTTTTTCATTCATGGATTTATTTTTTATATTTCTTTTTTTTTATTCAATAAATATGCTTGTGTCCATTTAATAAATCCAATAGAACCATGAATCCAATCAATTGTTATTAACACCATATGTCTAAAAATGGATACCACTTATTGAAGTCCAACATTGTTATCAGGTGGAGGTTTATGAGATTGAAAATGAAAGCTAAATGAAAGCTATTAGTGTTATTATTTTGTTTTCAAAATTTTTTAGTTTAATAATTTAAAGAGTATGTACTAATTTCTATTTCAATGCTATAGATATTCACAAACAAGATGAACATAGAATCTCCAAAATACTCACATGTAGACTACACATTATAAGTAGCCACAATAAATTATGATAAGGCCTAAATTGAACACTCTTTCAAACTAAATCTATGGGTTTTCTTTCCATTCTCTAAATTCTTATCATTGAACCTTCTTCCTTTACTTAACATGTTTTTTGGATTTTGTTATCAAATCCATTATTGAAATTAGGAAATTTTCTATGTTTATGATTGTAATCACTCCACCATATTTTTGTAGAGAAACATTTATTTATGGTGCATTTACTAAAGGTTAATGGTGAAGTTTAGGGAGTTGGGTACCCAAACTTTTTATGGTTGTTTTCTGTATTATAATATCATCAAAATTGATAAAAAAATTTCATAAATTTTGAATCTAATTAAGTAGAGCAGAAGTATCCATAACATTGCAAAACAACAATAAACAATAAGAAATTTTAAACCCAAACTTGGTCAATTAGAAGTAGTTTTAGCTCTTACTCCAAGACTAAAATGTAGTTTCAACCTAAAGAGTATTTCCAAGAAAGACAATATCTCTTGTGGATATTGTGTTCACTAAAATTTAATTGTAATCCCATATATAAAACCAAATACTATTCTCAATTACAATTTCACCTTTTATAAACAAAAATGATTCCATAACTTATATTATAAAAAAATTATTAATAACAAAAATTAATAATTTACTTTATTCCATAAATCACTTGTTAATAATATGTTATAGAAAAATTATTAATATAAAAATTTATATTTTTCTTTTTATTATGGAACTATTTTTAATGTGGTCCTTAAAAGGTGGTAAAGATGAGCTTTTAAATAAATTACAAAGGAAATGCTAATTATAATTTTTTTTTTTTTAAATTATTCATACACATTTTCAATACTTGACGAGATTGAGTAGCTAATTATCATTGAATTAATTATCATTGAATTGTCAGTTTGGTTAAAATTATAGAATATCATTGATGTGTTTATCAAATCAAATTGATATTGTTACATTTTTTCATTTAAAAAAAATCATTACAAAAATTAAAAAAAAAAAAGATACATGTTTAAATCAATCACTTATATGTGGAAATATTAACAAAAAATAATAAATTTTCATGTATACTTTTCAATTCTCCCACATAAAACCAAGTACTTCCTTTAAGCTCATAAAATATCAATTTTTTCAAGAAAAGAAAATCATAAACTCCTTTATTGTTTACAACCTTGAGTTACTTGTTCTTATCTCAAAAACCGTCTGTTCACTCAAAAGAGTTTGTTTAGTATATTCTTCACACAAATTCAAGCATCATCAATCTTGGCAGTATATGAAGTTGTTTTCTAGAAAATGTAAAGAGACACATATCTATTTATTGTTGTTGCATTAGCTCTAGATTCCAGGTCTTTAAATTGTAAGGAATCAAATTCTTTCTCATGGTTTCTTTCACCTTTTCAGATAGAAATTTTTAGTGAAGTTTGGTTCATGAGATCATAGTAATTTGCTTCTTTTATATTATTGGATTTGGTAGAATGGATGAAAACAATATACATATTGTTTTTTTCTTCAATTTGTTAAAAAAAATATTATTTTAATTTTGACAATTCAAAAGAGTAACATATGTTTGACACACTTTCTTCATGTTATCAAAAAATATTACTTTCATCAATATTTCTTCATGTTATAAAAAAATATTATTGTGGATTTAATGTATATAAATATCTCAATGTGATATTTGTATTATTGTAGGGGGTAATGATGGTGTGTGTTTGCTCATTGTTGACATTTTGACTTAGTGTGTACATTTGAAAAATGTCAATGATAAGTTGGGAACTAGGACTACCTCTAAACATCTAGTTTCTTTCATCCAATTAATATCATGGGTTGTTGTTTTGGTGAAAAGATTGAGACTCTGAATTATAATAATTTTACATATTTTAACCTTGAATGAAAGTTATAGATTTATTTATATTAGTGAAATAATTAATAGTTATAAATTAATAATTAAATACATGCACATATATCTTTATTGTATTTCTAATTAATTCAAGTTTTTATGTATAACAATAAAAAAATATATATATAAATATCTTTTACTTAACCAAATTCACTTTATTCAATATATTAATGTTTACATATATTTCTAAGTTAATAAAAAAATCTTAATTTAGAAACTTATTTTAAAGTTTTGAAAATATAAATAATTTTTTTAATATAGAAATAAAATTTTAATATTAATTATGTAAGGTTATATAAACCAAAATTGATTTCAGCATCATAATCATATATTAAAAATATTACATTTCATTAGAAAAAATTATAACAATTAAAAGCTTATCTTAATGCTTTTCTAGCATAGAATTAAATTCTAAAAAATCATAAGTAATCACTTACTCTATTAAAATCTTATAGAACAATTAGATTTTAGTGGACATTAATCATCATCATCATCATCCTCATTTTTCAATCTATAAATACAAATATTATTATTAAACTTTTTATTTACCAAAAAAAATCAAAACATATTAATTTTAAATTCTATTATAATTAACATCTTTATTATAATCTTTAAAATAAAATTCATAACTTAAAAACCATATATTTAATGATATAATTTATCCTAAAATATATAAATTTTAAATTTTATATCTTTAAAAACCATATATTTATAAATTTATCTTAAAATCTATATAATTATTTTAGAACTTACAAATTTTTTACCAATTTAAAAATTATTGTAAATATTCCTCATCTACAATAATAACCCAACTTCACATACTATCATTTTAATTACAATCTTTTTATAATTCTAATTAATTCTCAAACCTCCTCCACATTACGTTAGCATTCACATTCTCAAGATATGTTAATTAACTTTATGTTAGTTAACATTTTCTTTTAAATATGAAATATGGAATATATTTTGATTGGTTCGAAAAACGGTGCCAAGAGAGCTTTGAAACCAATCACCTTGACAAGTTTAATATGATTCCCAGATAGGACGATGCATTCATATCAGTATGGTAGATATATGGATACAACACTTCAATTGCCCATTACAACGCCTCTACACGATCCACATTCTAATTGCATCGAACTAGCGTGACGAAGGCAACACCATGAGATGTGGCCGCCTCCCTTTTCAGCAGTAACGGTTTTATTCAATTCGTCGCGTAACGCGTTTTACTATCTTGGTGCAAATTAATATTGTTGTTCTACGCAATATGACTCGTTGGAATGTAGTTAGTTGAATGCAGAGCAGACTTTACGAATCTCCCCGTCCGTTCCTGTTTTCACTCCGATGTTGCTCATCTTAATCATGGCCTTTGTGAAATCGAAATCAAACCTGAAACCAAKGATCCCTCTCACGCTTCCAGCATAGTTCTGGACCACGGCTTTGGTGGATTCGTCGCCCCAGAGTCTTTGATCGGATTCAAGGACCGCGTTACCGTCTCTGACGTTCTTGAAGAAAGACACATCGAAGTACATCTGGCTTCCCTTGTCCAGAGCTACGCGCTTCGACCCGTCTCCACCAGCAGGGCAAAGGGATTGCAGTTGGGTCAGGTACGAAGAGCTTATGGTGGGATCCGCGTTTCCTGTTGCTGTGAAGTTGTAGAGGCGGTAACGGAAGAATTGGCAATCTGATTGCCCAACCGTATGTGCTCCTGCATGCAGTACACACACCACAATAAGCTTTTAGCCCATCTAATAAACAAAACCCTCGTAAACAATCTGCTGAGAATAATTTTACTAATCGGGCATCAATGCTGCTCACCGACAAGAGTGACAAGGTCTTCCGTAGTGAGTCCTTTATCAGCGAATTTCTTTTTCTGGACGGGGATGGAATCCGCTGGGGTTGGAAGGTTCGCTGTGTCAGAAGAAGACGAAACCAATCCGTCTCTCCTACCCGTTGGGACAGACCATGTCGGCCCGTTACTCTGAGTTACATCAGGACGGCATATCGTCATCTTAGCAGAAATAATCCTTCAACCCAAAACCCTAATATAATTTTTAAATTGATGTAAATCGTATGAATGTCAAATTAGAATTGAATATATTCGTTTTAAGATCTATATAAACTAATCTACAACCCCTTAACCCTACATCTATTAAATACATTTTTATATGTTTTATCGCTCTGGTGTCTTATAAATGGGAGGTTAAGATGAAATCATATAAGAAAGATGAATGGAAATGCAGCCGAATACCAGCACAACAGCGTCCCGAGCTGCCAGGGCAAGTATATCAGCGCATGAAACAACTCCCGGACAAACAGATTCAAGCTGTTCCTTCACATCCTCGATAACTTCAAATCCACGCAATCCAAGATTGGTCAGCGAGTTTCTCTCCGCAGATGGACCAGTAATCAATATTGATCCATCGCAGCCCTGCATCACAAACCCTTCATTCATGTTAGTTCCATCAAGATTCTCGGATTTACTTCCATCACAGATTCTCAGATTTTTCTTCGCGGCAATTAACAAACAGTAAAACAACGATCACACGGACGATTCTTGAGAAATTCAAACAAAACAGCTACACGGAGGATTCATGCCTGGACGAAACAATCGTGGAAAGAAAGCCTGAGGATTCATGATTGTATGATCGGCATTAAAATACGTTTGAACGGTGGACCTAACGATAGACTCGGCCTTGGGACAGCTGGCGGAGTAAAATCCAACTTTCGTTCCTTGCGCTTCGACTAAGACGGAGAAGAGGAGAAACCCCAAAGCCACCAGAGCAAAATCCATGATCATGCTTTGCCGCATCATCATGAACGGCAGCAATACTCTGCCAAAAGCCGTTTACAGATGGTTGATATTAGACGCTACAAAACTTATGTACTGGTCGGTCCAGCTGGTTTCTTTAAATTGTTCTTGGGCATATTTATAATCTTTTCTTCCTTTCATATTGCGGTTGAATAAAATGTGACACCGCTGTGGTTTGAACGCAGGAAAAAAGAATGAAGACAAACGAGTTGGAAGGGTCCCAGTGCATCGTTGTATTGCATTCAAATTAAATTTCTGAGAACATTTTTTGGGGCCCAAAAGTGTCCATGAATTGATCGGAATCGTATAAGCCATCGACCACTGGACCAACTTAACTAGGGCTGTTTGCAATAAAAGAATCGAAAGCGTCCATGGGATATGAAGGTGCACTAAAGGTAACCGAGATGACAAGTGCATAAAGTAGAAAATTATCATTAGTAGCGTTATCTGCGTAAGCTAAAGTGGCTGACATGGAAGGGGCAGAAACAAATAACGGACAGGAATCGTCCATGGATGCCAGTGGAACTCTCGAAGTTTGGTGGTTGTTGCTATGTAGAAATTAATACCTCCAACACTCCCCCTAATTTCTATTACTAATTACATCTTACATCAATATTTATAATGCCCAATGCTTCTCTCAAATACTCAAATTGTTATTGTGCTTCTAGCCTTTGCAAGTTGCTCCTTTGATCTGCAATGTCTCCTCCTTAACGAATACATGTCTTGGTTAGGTCTTTATTGAGTTATGTCATCATCTTTAGTTTCTATCTTCATATGGTTGGGCTTCCTTCAATGTGCTCCCATTACAATGCTCACAAACCATCACATCAAGTGGTTTCTTTTTGGCTCACCACGAACCTTGCATGATGGGGAATTTGATTTACACAACACACACTCACTTGAGTTTCATCCTCAAACATTTTTTTTTTCTTATTCTTTGTACCTGCATAACATTGATTAATGCTCGAACTTTTGCAATCATTGATGTTCATATAAAAAGAGATCCATCTACCAAGATACATGGGTACCATCAACTGTACTCTCCAGTTCTCTAGGTATCCTCTTCACTTACATGGTTCATCAATATATTACACTCCTTTAGTCCTAACTTGGTCCCAACCAACTCACTTTGAGATTACTTAATCTCACATTCCTCCCCTTAATCGAAGATCTAACTTCTCCAATCACCATCAAACTTAGATGAGTAGACCTACCACTCTTGTACCTACCTAGTGGTTAATTCCACAGCTTGATGCCACATCCACTCTTTATGCCTGAGAGGGATACACACTACATGATAACTTGCCTTGCCTATGGCTAAATTTTACAACACCCGGGGAATATAGCTTGCCTTGCCTATCACTAAGCTTTACAACATTGGACCAAAAACCTCTTGGGTATCCGGTACTACCGATCATGCACCCCTTACATCATATATGCATCATTTTATCTCATGTACTAAAATTTCACATTCTTTACTAAATGCCCAACAAATTACAAGCCCATTACATAGCCCATTACATATGCCCATTTTCATCTCATCATTAAGCATTACATAACTTCATCTAAAGTCTTCTTTGTTCTTTACCTCTTCCAACGAGAGTCTTTCTGGTCTTTCACCATCCATTTTTTTTCTTCTATCACCTTTTGTCTTATGCATCATGAGTCTGTCTTTTATGTTTTACACTACTTCTTGCATCTTGTTTTTCCTTTCAATATACTTTATGGATATGTTTCTTGTTGGAGTTGATGAAGATCCAAGAGGACAACCTATGACAATGGATTGGCAAACTTAATTGACGCACCACTTGCCATGTTTTTACATCACTTAACATTTGATTTGGACTCAACTTTTGACTAGCTTAACAAACAGAGTGAGTTTAACTTTAACTAACACTCATTTTGAGTCTTCTTGAGATTAATGTCTTTACATTTCAAGACTCATTTTCACAAAGATTTTAGACTCATTCAAAGACTGAGTCACTTGACCTTGACCTTCCTAACCTCTTACAACTTAACTCAAGTTCCTCTTGACAAGAGGAAATCCTACATGAATATTCCAAATAACTTCTCTATATACTCAATGCCCTTTTACAATTCCAAGGAAAGACTTTTTACATACACAAGACCTTTGTGTGCCCTTCTAGTCGCCATTTGAAACAATACTTACAACAATGTAAGGTGTCTAACATGAACCTATCTTTCACATTCATTAGTAATAGGAGTGTCTCGTACCACGTAACATGTACCCTTTTAGCCCCCTTTGTTTTGTTTTGGCCCCTTTTAACATATTTTCAATATATATATGACCATGCCTTCACCATCTTTACCATATTGAAATAAAACACACAATCAAACTCACTGGAATATTCCTATAAAGATAACCTTTCTCCCTTTCTTCGACACTTTGTTCTCATGCTAACTTCCCCAATGGACAAATGGTAGTATTTTCAAACTAATGGAAGTTCAACGGCTTAACTATTTAGTCCTATTGCAAACAGAATATGAACTCTCCCTATTACAACCTTTTACAATCTCTTTTGCATATATTGGGAGTATTTCTTGACAATGTCTTTGAAAACGATTTGGGGTCTAATAGAAAAAACCTTTCAAATAGATAAAAAAAATTATAATTTACCAATGTTAGCAGGCCTCAACTTCATTAGAGCACAACGACATTGAAATTCAAACCTGTGCCCAAAATCTCCTGAGATTCCCCCATCTCGACTGACCAAAGTGAAAAAAACCTTTGTAATGGGTTCAGCCTCTCCTGCACAAGGACCTATTGGATGCCAAACAGATGCCTTGCCTGCTGATATTTTTCTTCACAGACTTCGCCATGGCCAACCGTTAGTCGAAAATGATCCCACTGCCATTGACTTTCATAATATGGTGGATGCCATGGATTCTGGCGCCCACATGAAATCGCACCTGTAATGCCGAGGGTTTGCAGATCGCAGTGTTCTCGAACTTCTCATTAACTGAACCATTAATACACGCCCTCCTCCAAGAACTATGCGACTGATTGCATCACCCCACACACTTCTCATGGGTTAATTATTCCAAGTGGAAACCAACAACAAAAACTCTCTTGGCGACTTCTATTCTCACAAAAATGCTCCCCCACTCATATCTACACCGCTGGGCGTTGTGGGCGACTCCTCTCAGGATACCGGGCCCTCTTGTGAGGGATTGAGGCCCTGATCCAAGTTCTGATACCAAATGAAAGGGAAGAAACAAATAACACATAGAAAGAACAAACAAATAATTGTATTGCTGAATCTGATCAACACGATTATAGAGGTTTTGGAAGACTCTAGAGTATCGAGTGAGTTCTCAGAGGAAAATATCTGGAACTATCAATGGATTTCGGGTGGACCTCTCTTAAAATTTGGTGGTTGTTGGTGGGTAGAAATTAATACCTCCAACAGACATCAGAAAACAAAAATATCATCTCAAAAAAATTTAGATACTTATTCGATGTAATTTTCAAGTTAGATTAGGACTCTTGTGATCTTAAATATCGACTCAAGTCCCACTTGGTTTACCACTCGATCAAGTTGAGGAAGAGCGGCCACATAAATGGATCCAACAGGTTGCTTTGCCTTGAAGGAAAGCACGTAGAAAAATACAAGTCTTAAGCAATAACATTTGTATAACAGTGGAATCAGTTGAATAGAGAGAAGAAAAATACAAGTCTTAAGCAATATCATTTGTATACTCGCTAAATAATATTTCCATCCATAAATAGTTCCATAAATAGAAAACGATCAAATCAATTAATCATCCAACTAACTAATTTATGCATACTCGCTAAATAGGAGAGATTATATGTTTTAACACTCCCCCTTAATCTCAAGTGTTACATTCTTGAGCACTGACAATGTCTAAGAGTTGTCTTTGGAACTCAAAAATAATTCTTCCGAATGGTTTGGTGAATATATATGCTAACTAATCTCTAGATCCACAAAATTGAAGAAAAACGTCACCATTGTTGATAAGCTCGCTAATGAAGTGATAGCGCATTCCAATGTGTTTGTTTTTTCGGTGAAACACGTGGTTTTTGGACAATGCAATTGCTAAATTGTTGTCATAGAAAATAGAAGTTGTCTCCTTCTCCACATGTGCAAGATCTTTCAAGGGTCTTCTTAGCCATACTGCATGGCATGATGTTGTAGTAGCTGCTACATATTCTTCTTCTGCAAAATATATTGAGACAATAGGTTGCTTCTTAGAAGCCCATGAGAACAAATTTGTGCCTAAATGAAAAACATATCTTGAGGTGCTTTTCCTATCATCAATGCTACCAACAATGTCATTGTGTGTGTATCCTGTAAGTGTGTTGTCCTTAGAAGTTGTGTACAACAATCCATAATTAGTTGTACCTGCAATATACCTTAAAATTATTTTTTCGAATTTTCAATGAGAGTCCTTGGGAGATTCCATAAATATGGAAATGAAACTAATTGCATACATAATATCAGGTCTAGTTGCACTAGGGTACATGAGGTTTCCTACAAGACTCTTATATAGTGTTGAATGAATTGCATCCATTATCATGTTTGCTCAATTTTTTTCCTGTTATAATAGGTGTTTTTGCTCGTTTGCATTTGTCCATCATGAACCTCTTTAAGGTATCTGTAGCATACTTTTGTTGACATATGAAAATGCCTTGAGTGGATTGCTTAACTTCAATTCCCTAAAAGTACTTCATTAGACCAAGGTCTGTCATCTCAAACTCTCTTTTCATGGTAACTTTGAAATCATCTAACATTAGATTACTAATATATATCATATCATCAACATAAAGAAAAACTCTATGAATTTTACTTTGCTGATTTGATTTGGTATAATGCATAGATAATGAGCAGGGGAAGTAATGAGCCCACACTTTATACCAAATGGTTTCATTACCAAAGAAGAGTCCAAATATCTATGAAAGACACTTTATATCTATTTGGTAATGAGACAATTTTCATTTCATGTAAAATCATTAAAGAAGATCACAACAATGGATCTTTGGTTATTTCATAGTACCCCATGAAGAGGTGTTACACTGAGTACTACTCTATTATGAGCATGCTTAACTACAAAGTTCTAATGGGATCCATTGCATTAATGCTATGTTGTAGGCATGTACATAACACCACTAGGAAATCATTACATGATGTCTGTAAATAACAAATGAATATGAAATTACATTTGATTCCCCATAAAAATGGTGAATATCATGGTTTATTAAAACCATAGGCTTGAAATGATGATTCAGTGGAAAAGGTGGATAGCCACCGAGATCCACCTAGATCATTCCTCCCCCCTTAGGATGTAATGGCCCCCATTGCATCAAGTTCCCTTGGGAGATGGGGAAAGTTCTGCTAAATTTGAACCATGGTGAGTCACTTTCCTTGTTGAAGTAGATGTATTTCTTGTACTTTTCCTATGGAAGGATGTCATGAACCTATTGGACATGTTGGATCCATTCAATAGATTTGGATGTAGGATCTTCCTTGGTGTGAGTGTAGGAGAATTCAATCGGTGAAGATGTAGCAAGAAGAGATATATTAATGGGGGATAATGGTTGGAACCCCAAGCACACCTGAACATGGCCGTGGCCAATAGAGCTATGATGAACATATGGAAGAATCGAATTATGTCTGTGCTCCTCTACAATGAAGAGAGAAACATTTGTGGTTTGAGAGATTAATTTGCGACATTTGTTTTCCAAGATAAATGAAGTGGTAGTAATCAAAGCTACCTCTGGTACCCTATAGAGATAACCTCCTAGAGTAACAATGACACTGTGGGGTCGATACTCATAGATAACATGACATTTCCACATATATAATTGTCCTAAAATAACATCACAAACTTCAAGTGGGGCAACATCACACACTACCTGATCCTTGAAGGGATTGATTCCATAGGACATGTGACATTGTTGGCTAACACAGATGTCTCGGCCCCGACTCAACGATATGATGGTGTATGGTTGGGGGTGTGGCATCATTGGAAGATTCAATCCCTTGACAACCTCGAATGATATGAGGTTCTTCTGACTCCCAATGTCAACAATGAAATGAAGTGTGGTCCCCTTTATCCACATCTGCAAGTGGAAGATGTGCTCCCCCTCCTTAAGCTCCTTTGGTTCTTCTGGTTGTATTGTTGTGGTCGAGATGGTAGCAGTGGGTTCTACATCGATGATTCATTTTCGTTTATTGTGCTCTGAATCAAAGTCCAAGTCAGGTTCTAATTCTTTTTCTTTGATATCAACCACCAATGACTGTTTCGAGTGACATTCATCGGTGTTGTTCTAGGGGATTTTGTGGAACTCACACCACTTTCTGGTGTCTTTCTTAAACTTCCAATTACCCTTATTTTCCTATGTCTTGGAGTGGCTCTCTTGAGTCTTTCCTTCCTTCCTGATATGTCCTTCATTCTGTGAGTTAGGGTTTCCTTTTCCATGCTTCTATTGTGGCGTATTTTCAAACCCAAATTCTCGCTTACTCTGTTGCTTGAAATTTTGATCGATTTTGAATACATATCGATAAGAAACTCCCGATGAAGAGATGTCCAATAAATCCATCTCTGTTTGGATGTACCTGTGCATACCACTACGGTACTTCAAGACCATGTGCCGCTCAGAGTCTTTGATACCCAACTTTGAGCTCAAGGTATAAAATATGTTAGTGTACTCTGACATCGTTCGGTCTCTTTTCTGATGCAAAGTCATCCATTTTATGTACTGGTCATCATATTTTATGACATGGTAGAACTCCTCCTTTATGGAATCTACAAAGGCAGCCCAAGTGGGTTCTCTCCGAATGGTGTAGATTCACTTGTGATGTACCTCTCCCAATAACATTCCCACCAAGATCTGACCTGGGTAAGGGATTTAAGGAGCGTGAAGGTGATATTTTCACTATTAATTTCTTTTTGGATAGAGTAATAACCTTCTAGCAGATTCAACTATTGTTCTAGAGCATTTGCATCTATCTGGCCTTCAAATAAGGGGATATCAAAATTGACTTGTACCTTGAAGGGTGTCACACCTCTGAAATGACTTCTTTTCAATGATGCCTCGACTACTACCATTAATAGTCTCTGAAGGATTTGAGTGAAGTTGTCCATCATATCTCGTTCCTTTGTCACATGAAGGATTCCTCAAGCAACATCTTGAAATGATCTGTTGCTCTTTCATATCCCTTTTATTATTCCATGGGACATTTCTTAGGCTGGTGAGACTGGTTGTCCTCAACTGAAACTAGCTTGAGACCCAATTCTCTATACCATGACCTCCTTGAGGACCAGCTTTGAGAAATGACAAGGAGCATACTGCTCTTATACCACTGATCTAGATTATTTTGAGAATGACATGAAGACATAAATATAGCAGAGATATAACAAGGAAATACACAAATATATTGCAAGAAACACAAAAATACAGTGAAAACCAACTTCTATTAATGAATAAGAGAGAAAAACATTATAGAACAAAAACTGGCAAAATGGGGTAGATTATCTCTCAAAAGAAAGAGATGTTGGCTACGCTTCATTCACAACAAGCTTTACATCACACTCTGTTGCATGCTTAAAGGGCCTCCTTCACCTCAATTATATATGAGAGAGTGAGAGGAGAACAATTCCCATGATGCACGTGTGATAAATTGGTATAAGTTTATAAAATGTCTTAGGCATGTAAGACACTAGGAATTCTCACGAGGTCACCCATCCCAGTACTACTCTATCTTGAGCATGATTAACTACAAAGTTCTAATGGGATCCGTTGCATTAATGCTATGTTGTAAGCATGTACATAAGACCACAAGGAAATCATTGCATGATATTTGTAAGTAAAAAATGAAGATAACATTACATTTCATTCCCCATCAAAAGGGTGAATATCATGGTTTAACAAAACCATAGGCTTGAAATGTTGATTCAGTGGAAAATGTGAATGGCCACCAAGATCCACTTGGATCAATGTGAATAGTAACATTGCAATGTGATGCACATATCATGACCTCACAATGTGACAAACATTTCCAAACGTCCCAATATGATGAACACAACCCATTGTCGCAATGTGATGTACACAACCCAATGTGGCAATGTGAGAAACATAGACCAACATTGCAACGCGATGACCATTTCTTGATGTCACAATGTGATGAACATAACCTAGTGTCTCAATGAGATGAACATAACTAGATGTCGCAATGTGATTCAAGCAAAACCTAATGTCGCAATGTGATGAACACAACCTCATGTTGCAATGTGACAAACAAAACCTGATCAACATTGTATTGTGATAGTGCCATAGTAAACCATGGTTAAACATAATTATAATGGCCCACCATAATCAACTCCATAAGGTCTATGAAGGTCAGCCAAGGGCATGGTTAATAATAGTCAACCCAAATCAACCATAGTCAACCTCGATCAACCATAGTCAACCATGGTGATGGTCAACCTTAGTCAACCATGGTGAAGGTCACAATGTGACAAACATAAATTGGCTATGTGAATAGTAACATCATAATGTGACGAACATAGCATTGTGGCGAAGATAGCTATGTCGTCACAATGTGATGAACATATCCCTACGTTGCGATGTGACCCACATATCCTGATGTCACAATGTGACAAACATTTCTAAACGTCCCAATCTAATCAACCATAGTCAACAATGGTCATGGTCAACCATAGTCAACCATGGTGAAGGTCAACTATGATCAACCATACTGAACTTTGGTCCACATCAAGTTCATTCATGGTTAACGATAGTCAACCATGGTTAAGGTCAACCATAGTAAACCATACTCTTCATCATGGTCAACAATAGTAGACCATATTTAAGGTAATGGTCAACCATAGTCATAGTTAAGGTCAAACATGGTGAATGCCATCCATAGTCATGATCAACCATGGTCATCTATGGACAACAACTGTCAAACATAGTAACCATTGTCAATCAAAGTCAACCATGGTCATGGTCAACCAAGGTTAACCGTAGAGAAGGTCATGCTCAACCATGGTCAACCGTCAACCAAGGTCTACCAATGTTAACCATGGTCGTGGTCAATTTCATGGACAACAATTTCCAACCATGGTTAATCATTGTCAACCATGGTTAAGGTCAATCACATTCAACCATAGTCATGGTCATGCTCAACAATGGTCAACCATAGTCAATGATAGTAAACCAAAGTCAACCAAGGTCAACCATTCTTTATTAATTTATTAATTAATAATACTTTAATACTTTACTAATGTGTTAATACTTTAATAATGTATTCTTAATGTATTACTTTATTAGGGTATTATTGTTTTATTAATGTAATGCCATAATATATTAATACTTTACCAATGTATTAATGTATTAGTTAATTAACACATTACATTATTAATGTATTAATTAATTAATACATTACATTATTAATGTATTAATTAATTAATACATTAATACTTTAACACATTAATGTATTTATGTATTAATACATTAATTAATTGACCATTAATGTATTATCACATTAATATTTTAGTATATCAATGTATTGATACATTAGTAATGTATTAATTAATTAATACATTAAGATTTTAACACATTAATGCATTTATGTATTAATGCATTAATTAACTCACCATTAATGTATTATCACATTAATACATTAATATTTTAGTAAATCAATGTATTAATACATTGTTAATGTATTAATTAATTAATACAATAATACAATATTACTTTATTAGGGTATTATTGTTTTATTAATGTAATGCCATAATATATTAATACTTTACCAATGTATTAATGTATTAGTTAATTAACACATTACATTATTAATGTATTAATTAATTAATACATTAATACTTTAACACATTAATGTATTTATGTATTAATACATTAATTAATTGACCATTAATGTATTATCACATTAATATTTTAGTATATCAATGTATTGATACATTAGTAATGTATTAATTAATTAATACATTAATATTTTAACACATTAATGCATTTATGTATTAATGCATTAATTAACTCATCATTAATGTATTATCACATTAATACATTAATATTTTAGTAAATCAATGTATTAATACATTGTTAATGTATTAATTAATTAATACAATAATACTTTTGTACATTAATGTACTCTCACATCAACGCATTAATATATTAATATTTTAGGACATCAATGTATAAATACATTAAATTGATATATTAAAAAAAATCCCAAGTATAAATTAAAAATAAATTTTTAATATATTTGTATTGAAAATTTATATAAAAATACCTTTTCATGTATATGTATTTATTAAAATTACAAATATACATTTTTTATGTTTAATTTTYTATTAGTGTATTAACTAGCAACAACCATTTTATAAAAGTGGTTGATATATGCGGATGGATGTCATTTTTCACATTTCCAAACTAATGAGGCCGATCAACGTATATCAACCACTTTTATAATAATATTAATATATTATTAAGGATGACCATTAATATATTACTACATAAATATATTACTTAATAATAACTCATTATTAATAGCAACAACCACTTTATAAATATGATTAATAATGAATTATTATTAATAATTATATTAATAATTTTTTTTATTAATAATAAAAATAATACTTTATTAATAAAAATAAAGTATTGTATTATTTATAAATATTTATAAAAATAAAAATACATTATTTATAATAATACATTTATAAATAATAAAAAAAAACATTAATTATAATTATTATTAATTAATACAAAATGTATTTATTAATTAATAATAATTCATTATTAATAGCAACAACTACTTTAGAAATATTAATAATAATAAGTTATAATTAATAATTATATGAATAACATTAATATTAATAATTATTAATTATTAATAATTATATTAATAATTAATAAATATTAATTAATTAATATTAATATTATAAATTAATAATAAAACATTATTTATAATATTAATAGTATTTATACAAATAAAGTAATACAATATTTATAATTAATAATAATAATAAACATACATTATTTATACTTATTAATAATAATATATTAATAATTAATAATATTAATAAAACTACATTATTTATAATTATTAATAAAAATATTTATAATAATGTATTATTTATAATATTATTTATTATTTTTATATAATAAAAATATATTGTATAAAATATTAATAAAATTTTATTAAAAATAATAAAAATCAAAATACTTCGTTAATATTACAAATATTATTATAATAAAAAAATATAACATTACATATAATATTATTAAAACTTTAATAATAATAATAATAATAATAATACTTTATTAATATTACAAATACAATAATAATATAATATTACATGATTATGAATATAATAGTATTATATTAATATAATAATATTAAAGTAATATAATATTATATAAATTAATATAATTATATCGTATTAAAAAATAAATTAATAAAGTATTAAAACATTATACAAATTACAATATTAAAGTATTAAAACAATGATAAAATAATATCTTAAAAAAATTGTTAATTAATACATTAATATATTCATAAATAATAAAGTATATATTGAATAAAAAAATTAAAAATTAATAAAATATTAATGTATTAGAGTAAAACTCTAATAATGTTATAGAGTAAAACACTAATAAAATAATAATACATAATTTTTTTTTATAGAATAAAATATTTAAATTATATTAAATTTTAAAATAAAAATAAAAATATTAGTATTATATTACATTAAAGTATTAAACCAATAATAAACTATTTATAGAATAATAAAATAATACATAAATAAAATAATAAGATTAATAAAGTAATAATACATGAATATTGTAAAGAACAATCTTTAGAGCGATTAGCGATTAGGGTTTGACGCGCTGAGGACTGTGCTGACAGGGTTCGGCCGCCATGGCAAGTTAGGACGGAGGGGAGCCGCCGCCCCCTCCCTCCCCCTCTGCGACCTTCAGTAAACTAGTCACAACCTGCTCGAAGAAGGCTTCCTCTGGAGAATCCTCGAGCTTTGTAAGGCGTTTGGAGGCCATTCCAGAAATCAGTCTTCCCCCGGAACATCCAATGAAAGTAGCAATCTCTCTGTCAGAGCGAGGCCTAGTAGGTCAGTTCATGGGGCTTTGGCCATCCACCAGAACAACCGATAACTGGATACAAAGGAACTGGAGACCGTTAATAAAGAACAATGTGACCTGCTACGCCGTTGGAAAGGGCTACTACATCTTCGAGTTCATTTCCCAGGAGGACCGGGACCTGATCTTCAGGAACGGGCCCTACTTCATGGGAGCTTAAGGGCTCTACCTGAATCGTTGGACTCCAAACTTCGACCCAGCCCTGGAGATACCAAAGGACATTCCGGTTTGGGTCAGGCTCCCAAACCTCCCAATACACTGCTGGAACTCTGCATCGTTGCAAGCAATAGGGAACGGGCTCGGACACTATATTGATAAAGCAGATCCAAAAGAACAATATTCTTGTTCCAGAATCTGCGTTGAGGTTGATCTAGAAGTAGGGCTACCGGAAGCCATGAAACTGAAGGTGGGAGAATGGTAACACCTGCAAAAACTAGACTATGAACAACTACCGTTTAAATGTAGAGGATGTCATGATTACGGTCACTTCCAGAGGAACTGCCCCAAGGACGTGTAGGAGAAAGAAAGGGAGGAGGGATGGCAACAACCCAGGAAAGGAAGAGCGAAATCCAGCGGTCCTCGGAAAAACAACCCCACGCTGGCCCAAAGCATTCCAGGGACCCAGGGCAATACAAACAGCTTCAAAGATTTGGGAACCGAAGGGGAAACACCGCCCACAAACAACATCGACCAAAGCGAAGAAGGCAGAGGCACAAAGAACAAAGAAATCGAGGGAACATCACATGCATCTGGAGGCGAGGAGAGTGGGGGGACTCAAGGCACTGAGGAAGAAGAAAACTCGCCACAGAGGAACAAAGCGGATCAAGGCACTGAAGAAGGCGAGTTCTCATCAGGGAATGAAACGGAAGGGACAAGTGAAGCTGGGGACACCCCAAAACGACTTGGCAGAGGGAGGAAGTCCAAAAAGGCGGAAAGAGAAAAATAATTGTACAAAGACATCCTCAAAGGCGCCCAACCAACCCTCGAGCAGGTATTCGATGTAAGGAAAACAAGGAAACAAGCAAAGGTCTCCCAAGGAGGCCGCCCCTCCTCGAAAAATAACCAATGAAATTCACATCCTGGAACTGTAGGGGTCTCGACAGCAAGATGAAAGAAGATGCTATCAGGGATCTAATCAAAACAACAAGAACAGACGTCCTACTCATCCAGGAAACCAAAATGAGTCAACAAGACTCAGTAAAAGTCTTAAAAGATGCATGGAGAAGCAACCAAGGTGTAGCTGACAATGCCAGGGGCGCTTCAGGAGGGCTCTGCACCATGTGGAATGCCTCCAAATTAGATTTACTCCATTCTGATCTTCGCATGCACTGGATATGCACCCAATTACTCCACAAGGAGTATGGACAAATTGTAAGTCTCTTTAATATCTATGTCCCTCAGCACATTGATGAAAAAAGAACTTGCTGGCATTCTATTCAAGACTATTTAACCAAGAATGATTTAGAAAATATAATCTTAGGGGGTGACTTAAATGTAACCCTAGCAGCAGAAGAAAAACGAGGCGGGTCCATTGTAAGGGACCCAGCCCGAGAGTGGGTGGAGGACCTTATCTCCACATGGGAATTGATGGACATAAAACCCACAAGAGGGCGCTACACCTGAACAAAAGAGTAGGCCCAGGACACATAGCAGCCCGTCTGGACAGATTTTTAGTGCAGAGCTCTTTCCTGACACTAGGACTCACAACCGCTTCATAAATTCTCCCTAATGGTACCTCTGATCACAAGCCAATCACGCTGGAAATTAAGAAAGAACAAAGCCAAGGGCCTATCCCTTTCCGCTTTAATCCCGCTTGGATACAAGACAAGGAATTCCGAAGCAAAGTCTCCAAAGTTTGGACCACCAAAATCAATGGATCTGCCTTTCACGTCTGGGAAGAAAAGCTGAGGCGCCTCAAAGCTGAACTAAAAGCTTGGGCCAAAAACAAAACTGATCCCACAGTACTACGCCTAGAAAGCCAAAGACAACTAGAAAACCACCAGCTTGCTTTGGAAAGTAAGGAAATCACTCAGCAGGACATTATCATGGAGGAACAACTGCAAACTCAATGGCACAAATCATGCAGAGAGGAGGAAAGCTACTGGAGGCAGAAATCTCGAAGCCTCTGGCTACAAGAAGGGGACAGGAATACAACTTACTTCCACAAGCAAGCGGAAGCAAGAAAGCTCTTTAAGGCTGTGACTCAAATCCAAGTCCAAAACACTACAATTTCTGATCCGGAGGACATAAGAAAGGCAGCCTTCGAGACTTTCAAAAACCTTTATACAGAAAATGAAAGAGCAAGCATAGACCCTTAAGCTCACCCAATCTCAGCTGTCCCAACACTCATAAAAGATGATGTCAATCGCAAACTCCTAGAGGAAGTCACACAACAAGAAATCAAAGAGGCACTTGATCAAATGCACCCGGACAAAGCCCCGGGTCCAGATGGATTTACAACAAGGTTTTTTCAGCACTGCTGGGAAATCATCAAGTTTGACCTCACTAAAATGATAAAGAAATCACAGGCAAGCAACAAGTTGGGAGGTGGCACCAACTTAGCCTTCCTGGCTCTCATCCCCAAGGAGAAAGGAGCGCTTAACTTCAATCGATTCAGGCCTATATCCCTGTGTAATACGAGCTACAAAATTCTCACAAAGGTAATAGCAAACAGGCTGAAGAACATCCTCCCATCCACCGTGCCGGAAAACCAAGGAGGCTTCATCAAAGGCAGGCAAATAGCAGACAACATAATCCTCGTCCAAGAAGCTCTTCACTCAAGCCTAGGCAGGAAGGACAAAGGTATGATCATCAAACTCGATCTGGCAAATGCTTTTGACAGAGTTAATCATAATTTCCTCTTTGCTGTAATGAAAAAATTTGGTTTTGATGACACCTTTGTGAATTGGGTAAGAGCTTGTATTGATTCACCCTGGATAGCCCCCATGGTAAATGGGAGAGTAACTAGTTTTTTCAAGGCATCCAGAGGGCTGTGCCAGGGTTGTCCTCTATCGCCCTTGCTTTACGCACTTCAAGCTTCAGTCCTAAGCTACCAACTTGAGAACGCCAGAACCAGCAGCAACCTCAAAGGTCTACAGATAGCCCAAGGTGTGAAAGAAATCAATCACGCACAATTCGCAGACGACACATTGCTCTTGGGAGGGGCAAGCTGTCTAGTAGCAAAAAAGTTCAAAGAGGAGCTGGACGCCTATACTTCAGTGTCAGGAAGTGAGATCAGCCATGCAAAAAGTAAAATATACAGTTGGAATATCACTCCCATTGAGATGAGGGGCATTTCCAGAATTCTGGGCATGGAAGGGCACACAATTTGGGAAATGTTCACCTACCTGGGCATTCCTATCTCCAAGACGAACCCAAGAACTACCAATTGGAGCCACCTTCTAGACAAGCTTAGGAACAGAATTTCCTCTTGGGGCGCTAACTGGTTAAGTGTAGCAGGAAGAATCGTTCTCATCAAATCTGTCCTAGCAAGCGTGCCCATTTACCAAAATTCTCTCCTTTTAGCTCCTGGTTCCATAATCAAGCAATTGGAAGCTCTGCAAAGGCGGTTCTTATGGGAAGGGGGCAAGCAGTCCAACAAAAGAGCCCATCTCATAAGCTGGGATAAAGTTTCGAAACCTCTGATGGAAGGAGGACTCAGTCTCAAAAATGCTAAAGTACAGAACCTTGCCCTTGGAGCAAAACTGTTATGGCACATAATCAGTGGAAAAACAGCATGGTGTAAGGAAGCCTTGTGGAAAAAATATTTCAGAGGCCCAAGGAGAAGATGCGTGGAACACCTGTCAAGTGAGCAAAAGGGATCCCCAATTTTCACTCTATGCAGAAAGGTCATCGATCAATTCACCCCCCATCTGACTTGGGTGCCGGGGAATGGGAAACAAATCAAAATCTGGGAAGACTCCATTCTCGGAGACCCCCCTATGAAGTTGAACCAGAAGTTTCAGCGTTTGAAAGCATGGATGGATGAGCAAAATCTGAGGACACTTTTCGACATTTCTACCTGGGGTATAGAAAGGCACAAACAGTGGCAAGGCTGGGCAGTGAGCAACCTTCCTTTGGACCTGGAGTCCGATTGGGAATCTTTTAAGTTAAGCCTGCAGGGGAAAGCCCCCCTAAGGAAAAGAGCGAGAGACAAGAGAGGTTGGGGAAAAGAGGCAAAGCCTTATTCAACCTCGTTGGGGTATTCCACCTTGCTAAGCCTTCCACACGTCCCCCCCAATCCAAAAATTTGGAAATCTATCTGGAATAACAAAACCATCCCAAAGATTGACTTGTTTCTTTGGACACTTGGTCACAACAGTATCCAGACCGGAGAAAACCTTCAAAAAAAAGGCTGGGCTGGCCCCTTCAGATGCCCCCTTTGCCACCAAGCTGAAGAAACTTCCAATCACCTTCTCCTCTTATGTACCTTCTCAAAAGAAGTTTGGGCGATGGTAGCATGCTTGCAATTCGCCCTTCCTCTTCCTCAGGATATCCCTTCCCTCCTCCTGGATTGGCCTACTCTCTCTCCGTTCCACCAACAAAAGAAAAGTTTGGCCTCACGACTCTGGCAAGCTCTTCCCAGATTCATCCTGTGGGGACTATGGCGGGAGAGAAATAGCAGAATATTTCGAGAAAAAGAAAGGAAGGCCCCCTTAGTGACAGGCAGAATCAGATCTCTATTTAGTGAATGGGCTAGCACCCAAACACCCCCAAAGCAAAGCAGAAAGATGGACGAGCAAGAAGAGCACTGGTGTGATCAATTCCAACTCCTGAAAGAAATTGGGGACAAAGCCCCCCCAACTATCCAGGCACATTGGGAGCTCAGGAAAGGAACAAACGACTTCGCCAATTGGAAAAGTGAAAGGAATGGCCATATACTTTCTTTTGATGGGGCCTCAAAAGGCAACCCA
>ML777848.1:1372712-1401349 GCA_009831015.1 Picea engelmannii | reverse complement strand
GAGGTAAACAACATAGTACTTCTCATGAGTGGGAAGGAACTTATTACAGAAGTTAAGAAGAAGGAGGATCCACAATTCTTTGTGGTCAGAAAACCAAGAATTGTTCTGACTAGCACAAGAGTGGATGATTTACCAGGAGAAGTTCAGGAACTGCTGGAAGAGTTCACTGATATTGTAGTGGACGAACTACCTCGTTCGTTGCCACCGATGAGGAGCATGAGTCACCATATAGACCTCATACCAGGAGCTAGTTTGCCAAACAAATCCGCGTATAGATTGACGCCGCAGGAGAATGAAGAGGTTAAAAGACAGGTCCAGGAGTTGTTGGACAAAGGATTGGTCAGGGAAAGCTTGAGTCCGTGTGTTGTTCCAACAGTACTCAGTCCAAAGAAAGACAGAGGCTGGAGGATGTGCACTGATTCAAGAGCCATCAACAAGATAACTATCAGGTATAGATTCCCATTGCCAAGGATGGATGATCTGATGGATTTCTTAAGTGGATATCATCAGATTCATATGAGAGAAGGTGATGAATGGAAGACAACATTCAAGACAAACGAAGGTTTGTATGAATGGCTTGTCATGCCATTTGGCTTGACGAATGCACCGAGTACCTTTATGAGGTTGATGAATGAAGTCCTGAAGGAGTTCATTGAAAAATTTGTCATCGTGTATCTGGATGACATATTGGTTTTCAGCGAGACAAAGGCTGCACACTTGAGGCATTTGGCTATTGTGATGAAGAGATTACAGCAAGAGAAGCTGTTGATAAATATGAAGAAGTCCTCATTTATGAAGGAAGAACTCATTTATCTGGGTTTTGTTATATCTGCAAATGAGCTAAGGATGGATCCAGATAAGGTGGAGGTAATTAAGAATTGTCCTTGACCAAGGAACGTGTTCGAAGTGAGGAGTTTCCATGGACTGTCTAGTTTCTACCGAAAATTCATAAGAAATTTCAGTGGAATTAGCGCAACAATGATGGACATAGTCAAGAAAAGACATAAATATTTTCACTGGACTGAAGAAGCTGAGAAGAGTTTCAATTTATTGAAACAAAAGATTACAGAGCAACCGGTTTTGGTGTTGCCAGATTTTCAGAAAACATTTCAGGTAAAATGTGATGCAAGTGGGTTTGCAATTGGAGCGGTCTTGAGCCAGGAAGATAGGCCGATTGCATATTTCAGCGAGAAGCTGAATGAGGCAAAAGAGAAATACTCCACATATGATAAATAATTCTATGCCATCATACAGGCATTGAAGAAATGGAGGCACTATTTGATTCCAAAAGAATTTGTTTTATATAGTGATAACTATGCATTACAATTTGTGACTCAACAAGAAAAGTTGAATCAGAGGCATGCTAAGTGGGTTGAATACATGCAAAATTTCACTTTTGTAATAAAACATATTTCTGGTACTGCTAACAAAGTGGCGGATGCTTTGAGCAGGAAATGTTTGATGTTGCAGGAGTTCAAAGTAAGGACGTTAGGCTTTGATGATATGAGGGACATGTATGCAAATGATCCATATTTTGCAGAAGCATATGAAGCAGCTGAGAATCCAGTTCTCAGAGATAGAAGCCCTTGGATAGACTATATGGTCCAAGAAGGAGTTTTGTTCAGAGGCAACAAACTGTGCATTCCGAATTTCTCCATGAGGGAGAATCTGTTAAAGGAGAAGCACAGTGGTGGATTGGCAGGGCATTTTGGCCATGACAAGACGTTTGCAAAGCTGAGCGAGTCATACTTTTGGCCAGGGATGCGGTCATAAGTCAAAATTTTTGTAGATAGATGCATAATTTTCCAGCATTCAAAGGGAAGAAAGCAGAATGCAGGGTTTTATCAACCATTGCCCATACCTGAGAAGCCGTGGGATGAAATTAGCATGGATTTTGTATTGGGATTGACGAGGACACAAAGAGGTGCTGATTCAATCTTTGTGGTAGTTGAAAAGTTTTCTAAGATGGCACACTTTATTCCATGCCAGAAGACCAGCGATGCGACTCACATTGCAAATTTGTTTTTCAAAGAGATTGTGCGACTCCATGGATTGCCGAAAAGCATAGTTTCGGACAGAGACACAAAATTCATATGGAATTTCTGGAGAACATTGTGGAAGAAGCTAGGAACTAATTTGGTGTTTAGTTCTGCTTATCATCCTCAGACGGATGGACAAACAGAAGTAGTCAACAGAAGTCTGGGAGATTTTTTGAGGAGCTTGGTGACAAAGCACCACAACAGCTGGGATAGCATATTACCGCAAGCAGAGTTTTCTTACAATGACTCAGTAAATCGGAGCACAGGGAAAAGTCCATTTCAGATTGTATATGGAACGCAACTACGAGGGGTTTCTAAACTAAGGGATTCAGGACAGACGAATACTAGTAGTGCTAGTGCAGGAGAATTCGCTGAAGCGATGGTGGAACTTCACAACCAGGTGAAGGAGCGACTGTTGAAGTCAAGTTAGGAGTACAAGCGCAGAGCAGATCAACATAGGAGACAACTTCAGTTTGAAGTTGGTGATCTGGTTCTGGCACATTTGAGGAAAGAAAGGTTTTCGAGAGGAACAAACAACAAGATGAAGATGAAGAAAATTGGGCCATGCAAGGTCTTGAAGAAAATGGGACATAATGCTTATGAAATTGAGTTACCAGATGCCATTGGAATATCTATGATATTTAATGTTTCGGATTTATATCCATATAAAGATGATGAAGCAGGAGCAGAAGGTGATGATCAACCAGAGGTCCAGTGGCAGAAGCAGATGCCAGTTGTAGAGAAGCCACAGATGGAGTAGATACTGAACAAACGTGTGGGTAAGAAAACCAGGATAAAATAATATTTTGAATATTTGGTTAAGTGGAAGGGTCATCCAGTTGAAGATGCTAGTTGGGAGACTGAAGCAGGGATTCAGAAGCATGGACATACAGTGCAGGAGCTCATGGACAGGATCCCGTGCAAATTTTCAAGTGAGGGAGTATGATGCAGGAGAATCCCTCACGACAAGCAAAACCAACGTGGAAGCATAAGACAGCTGGAAGACGTCCAACACAAGTTTTTGAATTTTTTAAAATTTTCCCTTGAAGCTGATGCGCTGAATATAAATGAGATCATTTAATTTAGGCGCCTTGGTAAGAATGTAATCAGACCTCGAGCCATACGCTCTCGTCTGAGATAGACAAAGGCATTTATAGTAGTAGTTGCAGGTAGATAGAATTGAATTCTTAGATTAGACAGTTTTTAGAGTACAGGAGGGAAAACCGGATATAAACACCCTCATTTGTATCATTGTAACATTAAGAAACAAGAGTTAAAATAATTTAGAGCATAGGAGAATAGCAGAGAGATGTAGAAGAACAACCATGTATAGATCTTGAATTAATAGAATAAGTTGATTCAGATTCATGGCTGTTGTGTTATTCTCTGTGTATGTGTGTTGAATGCTCTATTATTTCTTCCTGTTAGGTATTGTTGTTATGTTGTGCATATGATTTCATGTGTTAAGATAGAAGTCCGAGAGGAGGTGGAGTGAGTTATGATTGTTTCTCTATCTGAGCCAGGATATTCCTGCAAGGTGTGCAGTTGAATTCACCCGTAAGGAGTGCGTTGATGAAGGCCCGGTAGTTAAGCTCTTGTTCTCAAATCTCTCAGAAGTGAAAGTGGGTTGCAAAAGCCATGCAAGGAGTGTGCAGGCTAAGTAAAGTCTCAGTTGTAAATCTAAGCAAAGGAGATCTAAGACTGCTGCTGTAGGAAGTGTGTAGAGTCGGAAGGATTCAACACTTGGGAAGTTGTTGAGTGCCGAGCGCAAGGAGTGCACGCAAGTTCCTCTGAAGAATCAGAGTAGAAAATATCAGGAGGTATAGAACCTTCGTGATCCCATTAAAGGAGAGCACAGGAGTTGTGTCGAGGAAAGACTACACAGGAGATTTCTGTGCCAAGAAGTCCTTAAGAAGGGAGAAGAGGAATCGACGGTCAAGATTCGTAGAGGAGATTGGAGATTGATGAAATCCCGTCAGCCGTTAGATCTCGAAAAGTTGCATGGGGTTTAAGCCCGAAGGAGCAGAGGAAGAGCCCGGAAGAGGCATCGAAATATTGGCTTCATCGGGTATTCACAGGGTAAGAATCGAAGACCTTGAAAGTCCCGAAATCCCAAGAAAGGATCATAGCCGTAGATCCCAGACGAGACACGTGTCAACAATCCGGAGCGAGTCGGGGTTTGGGATTTCAGGGTTTCTGAAGACATAGAACTCTCGCATGTTGAAATTGCGATTCACGATTTCCCGACAGGAGTTTTGAACCATCCATCGGCGGGGACGCGTGGCAGGAGATCCTGATGAGTCGACATTCGGAATATCGGGTTTTTCGGAGACAAGAGACTCGAGCATATTGAAATCGCGATCCGTGATTTCCCGATAAAATCAGAGTCATTGATCTCAGCGGGGACGCATGGCGAGAGATCCCAGATAGTTCGAAGTTCAGGATATTGGGGTTTTCGGAGTTGTGAAACACTTGCAAAATGAAATCATGATCCGCAATTTCTCGACACAGCCGGAGCCGTTCGATTTGAGGGACGCGTGTCCAAGGATCCGAGGGAGTCGGAGTTCGACATTTCTAGATTCTTGGTAATGAGAAAATCACGACAGGAGAAGTCGCGAAATCCTGAAACACGATGGTCCCACAGTCACAACATTTCAGTGGAGGACAGGTGGCATCGGGGATTGGAGAATCGAAGATCCTAAGAATGTAAGTTCTACGCATTCCAATCTCGCGAACTCTGAAATTCCGATAGGAGAATGACTGTGGTCTTGTGGACCAGCAGGTCACATACGGAAAGAGCTAGCTGGAGGGGGCTGAGGAGTGGAAAGAGGTGCCATCGGGGATTGAGAATCGGGGATTTGCGAGGCAAGTTGTCTACGACCTCGTAAGGGCCGATTTCCCGATGGGGAAAATTTCCAATAAGAGCAAGGAGCACGTGGGTGAAATTTCATCGGGTTTCGGGGATTTGTGAGACCCGAACCTGTGAGTTCAAGACTCGCGATTACGCGAAGTCCGATTTCCTGATTTGGAGTAGGGGGATCATAAGAAGCATTCTATGGGTGTAGGAAAGTCCCGATAAGGGATTTGAAGAGTATTTCAGCTCTTCGGGCCAAAGGAAGAGAAGGTCCTGGTGAGAGAAGACGTGCCTGGGTGGTGCATTTTGCGTCAGTACATAAACATAGATGTTCAAAATCTTTGTCTTGAGGATGGTATACAGTTGCAACACACAATACCATATACTCCACAGTAGAACGGGGTTGTTGAGTGGAAAAATCAATCTCTCAAAGAGATGGCCTCTCGCATGTTGCATGAAAGATCACTTCCTCACAAGTTTTGGGTTGAGGCACTTAATTATGCCAATCACATTCATAAAATATCCCCTCACAAATTTGTTAAGGACATGACTTCTTTTGAGGCTTGGAGAGACAAGAAATCGAAAGTTACCCACTTTAGTGTCTTAGGCTCACGTTCATGGGCCTAGATTCCCTCTGAAAAGAGGAAATCACTCGATCATCAGAGTAATACATGTATCTTTGTTGGATACCCATATGGTGTGAAGGGATATAAACTCATTGATCCCTCTATAGACCATCTCATCATTGAGCGTAGTGTTCAGTTTGAGGAAAGTCTCTTGCATGCTCCACATGATTCGCATGCAAGTACTTTTTTCCTTCCACCAGTTCGAGATGATGAGTCTGCACATTCAAAATCTACTTCAGAATTGAGTTTCGATACATAGTTATAGGCTTCAGAACATGAAGATTCACATTCAATATAGGCATATGAGGAGGCACAACAGAGGCCCAAGTGGGCACAAACCATTATTTAGGATGCAACAGATCTTGTTGGGGATCCAATGAATATCAGTACGATTCAATCTCAGTTCGAGGATCCCCCTCGTGTACTCACAAACAATAAGCCCATGTTGCCTATGCAATTTTATGTGGCTATTTGTTTAGACCCACAGACCTATGGCGAGGCTGTATGGAATCCATTTTTGGAATCATCTATTCAAGATGAGTACAAATCCCTCCTCGAGAAACATACTTTGGATTTGGTTCCACTTCCTTCAAGAAGGAATATTTTCAAATGTAGATGGGTCTACAGGACAAAGAGTGCAGTGAATAGAAAGGTTAGTAGGTATAAGGAAAGATTGGTTTCCAAAGGTTTTAAGCAATTTCATGGAATATATTACGATGAGACATTCACTCTAGTAACGACGATGGAATCCATTCATTTGGCCCTTTCTATTGTGGAAGCCAGAGGATGGGAATTCCATTAGATGGATGTGAATAATGCACTTCTTCACAAAGATCTCTTAGAGGATATTTACATGGAGCATCAACTTGTCTTCATACATGATTCATATTTAGTTTGCAGGATTGAGAAGTCTCCCTATGGCCTCAATCAAGTGCCAAGAGAATGGTACGCCAAGATGGACTCCTACCTGTTGTCCTAGAATTTTTTGAGATGCAAATCTGATCCAAATGTTTACATGCTTAGGACTACTCATTCACTTTTGAATATATTTCTTTATGTGGATGATATTTTGATCACTGGCTGCTCCACTTCATCGATTACCATGGTGAAGAGGATTATACATGACACATTTTTTATGATGGACATGGGTCCACTCCATTACTTACTTGGTCTCAAGATTAGTTAGTATGCTTCAGGAATCAAGAAATCCCAAGCTGAGTATGCTGATGATCTCATGGAGAGATTTCACATGACAGATTGCAATTCTACCCCCACCCCCTTCCTATCTAGGGTGAGACTTGAGGATGGCAGGGACACTCCACTGGTTGAAAACACTTTGTATAGACAACTAGTGGGGTTTTTTTTGTATCACTCCCACTCCCGACCAGACCTATCATATGCAGTGGGAGAAGTCTCCAGGTACATGCAAGATCCACATGAGTTATACTAGAAGGATGCAAAAGGTATCCTTTGGTACATTTGGGGCACCATCAGTTATGGGATCCACTGTGCAACAATTTGCAAGTTGGATCTCATAGGATTCACGTATTCTTACTCGGTAGGTGACAACAATGATCGCAATTCCCCATCCAGATTCGCTCTTAGTTTGGGTTCAGGACCTATCTGTTGGTCTAGCAAGAAGAAGTCTACTATTTCTCTACTTTTATTTGAGGCCAAGTATGGAGTAGTTAACACTAACATCCATGAATTGTGGCTACAAAAATTCCTTACAGAGTTGGGAATCCAGTTCCATAGACCTATTATCATTTGGTGTGACAACTAGAGTACTCTCAATTTTTGCATAGACCAAGTATAGTGGAAACAAACAAAGCATATTGAGATCCATATGCACTACATCAGAGATCTACTCCATGAGAGGTTCATTGACATGTGGTTATTTTCTTCCTCTAAAACGATTGTTGACATCTTCACCAAGAATCTCACTAAGCATAAGTTTCACTCTTTGCATGATCGTCTTGGAGTGAAGGACACAATTTCCTGGCAACTTCCTTTCTCTTCTTTTGATACATTGTACTTTGAGGGGGGCTTTTCGCGTGAGGTTTTCCCTCTTTCCTCACTTTATTTATTCAGTTTTCATTAGTTGCATTGTTAATGGGTACCTAACATGGCCCTTATTGTTGGGACCCATTCTTCATTACCCCATAGTAGTGTTCAGGGGGGGGGGGTGTTGGAGATATTACACACACCTATGGTATTTTTTTCCTTATTTTCCTATGTTTATTAGTTATTATAGAGGGTCTCCTATTTTTTAGGAACCTAGAGAATATTATCTTCGATTTAGAGCCAGTTACACTTAGTTAGAATAGTGGAAGTCACTCATGCATGGAAACCTCAGTTTTATCACCAATAGTTTCATGTTCTTCTCTCAGTTCCATATGTGTGACTCAGTTAAGTAAATAATGCATGAATAGTTAACTAGGACTAGGTAGCAGTTAACTCCGATAATTTATTTCCCATCTTTTGTTTCTTGAGGGAAATATTTTTTTATGGTTGTAGCTTTAGAAATACCCAATTTTCCATTCAAATTCCCTTTCACTATGATGTTGATCTTATTGTTGTTTCATCCTATTTTGTGCCATAACCAAGTTTTCCTTCAATAGTTGAGAATCCCTTATCGATGCCATGTGTGATCATCCACTTCTTGAGACTTTGTAGTCCCTTTCAAGGTAGATGTTATGGATGGAGGATGATATCCATAAAGTGCCATAAATGGGGACATTTTTATGAAGTATGGAAGGATTTGTTGTACCACCATTTTCCCAAGTGCAACCACTTGACCCATTATCTATGTTTATTAGATGCAAAGAAAGAAACATATATTTCTATAGATTTATTCACAATTCCAGGTTTCCTATCGGAGTGAGGATGGTAAGATGAGCTATGAGCCAATTGAATACCCAAACAAGAAAATAATTATGTACAAAAAAATGATGTGAAAATTGGATCTATGTCACTTACAATAGTCTTTGGGACTCCATGTAGCTTTTGAATTGTTTCCATGAATGTTGTGGCTACTATATTTTCTTTAAAAGGATGAGAAAGAGAGAAAAAATGGGCATACTTGGTTAGTCTATCCACTACTACCATGATGACAATCTTTCCTTCATATTTGGGTAAAACTGTAATAAAATCCATTGAAACTTCTTCCCAACGTTGACTTGGTATAGCTAATGGTTGTAGGAGACCTAGTATCTTGATTGTATCTCCCTTATTATGTTGGAAGAACACAAATTAAGACACAAATGTTTTCACGTCATTTTTAAGACCTTCCCATAAAAAATCCTTCTTAATATCGTGGTACATTTTCAACAATCATGAATGTTCTCATATAGGGGAAGTGTGCAATTCTAGAAGGACCTTATATTTGATTTGGGAATTCTTATATAAATATAGGTAATCATGATACCATAGAAAATCATTCTTCCATAAAACATTATCTAATGAACTGGGGGCCTCTTGTATTTGTTGAATGGTCTTACATAATTCCTTATCTTGCTTCCATTATATCTTTACTTATTCCACCCAATCATATTGCAGAATAGAAATACCATCTATTGAACCTTTTGTTTCTTCTTCTTCCCTTGAAAGGGCATCTTCTAGAACATTATGTTTTTTTTTTTTGTAGATAATTTCAAATTCATAACCTAGCATCTTTGTAATCCATTTTTTTGTTTCTCTTCTAAAGATAATCTTTTCTCCAAGAACTACTTCAAAATATCATGAATTTATTTTACTTTGAAGTCTCTTCCTATTAGGTGAGGGCATCATTTCTTAACTACATGTAGTATGACCAAGATTTTTTTTTCATAATTGGGTTTGAGTATGTTTATTCCTTTAAGCTGGTTTCTTTCAAATGTAAGGGGCCTTCATTTTTGCATTAAAACTGCACCAATTCCATGGCCTAAGGAATCACACTCAATAATTTTTTTTGTGAAGTCAAGTGTGGCAAGGAAATGAGTTGTACACATAGCCTCCTTAATTTTTTCAAAATATTTGGTTTCTTAACGATTCAAAGAAAATGCTTCCTTCTTTAATAATGTTGTTAGAGGTACTACTAGTTGACCATAGTTCTTGACAAAATTGTGGTAATAACATGTCAATCCTAAGAATCCTATAAGTTTCATCAAGTTTTGGGAATTTTCCATTCCCTCATATTTTAATTTTGTTAGGGTCCACTTTTACACCTTCATGAGATACAATATGACAAATATTCCACTCCTTGAACCCCAAAGGAACACTTGAAAGGATTTGCATAAAGTTGTTTCTCTTGATTCAATAGTTGTAATACTCTGTCAACATGTTGTATATGTTATTCCCATGATTTGTTGTAGATTATTATGTCGTCAAAAAATACTATCACAAATTTTCTAAGGAAGGTTTTGAAAATAGAATTCATCAAGCTTTAAAATTTTGAAGGTGCATTAGTAAGTCCAAATGGCATAACCAAAAACTTATAATGAACTTGATGTGTTCCAAGAGTTGTTTTGGGAATGTCTTCCTACCTCAGTTTGATTTGATAATATCTCGAACGAAGATCCAACTTAGTAAAAAAAAATGCTCCATGCAATTTATCTAATAATTCATCAATCAAAGAAATAGGAAACTTACCTTTGATAGCCATTTTATTGAGCTATCTATAATATGGAAACATACGCCTTGAACCATCCTTTTTTGTAACCATCACCTCTGGTGAAGAGAAATAACTTTGAATAGGTTGAATGGTGGCAAGCTCTAACATTTCTTGGATCATATGCTCAATCTCGTTGTTCTATGCATATGCATACCTATAAGTCCTAATGTTAGGTGGTACACTTCCTGGTTGTAAATGAATAGGATGGTCATGATATCAAGCAGGTGAATACCCTTAGTAATTTCTCAAAATACCTTTGAATGATTTTTAATAACTATTTTGAGATCCAATGGAGCAGAGGATATAGATGTTTGAACATCTAGTGAGCACAATTGTGAAATTACACCATGGTGTTTCTTTTTTGTGTATTTTTTTTAATGTTTTTAGATATTATCACATTAGAAATTTTTCTTTGGATACCTCTAAGCTCAATTTTTTTGCCTTCTGAGGAAAATCTCATGAAAAGATCTTGAAAATTAAGGGTCATTATTACCAATGATTGTAACCATTGGACCACTAATACAACATCAACACCACCCATTTGGATGGAAATCATGGGAATATCCAATAAATACTCCCCCATATTGAGGTTAATACTATGGCACTTCCCAGGAAAAATTATGGTACCTCCATCTTTAATGATTACTTCAAACTCTAGTGATGAAAATATAAAACAATTGAGATATTTTTCTAATTTGTAATTGATGAAGTTATGGGTAATGTTAACACTTGGTATTTTCCTTGGGTTGTATCAAGGAAACCCCAAGGTAACCATTTCAACCTACTTTAGATTGTATTTCCAACCTAATACAATCGGAGAGGGCTTTCTCAATAGCCAAAGGCTTTCACACTCAAAGATATTCAATATTCACACTTAGAAGGTCAGATTTCTAGTGGAAACAAATTTGTTTTTTTATAGAAGATGGTAAGACAAAAATGAGGGGGTACCATTGGGAAATGGAGTCTTATATGAATCTTAAAGACTTGTAGTTTCAAATTATCTAAATTCTACTAACAATATCTGAGGCATATCAAGTATTATGCTTAGGAAATCTGGATAAAGAATGAATTTCTATTGTAGATTTAGACAAGATAAACAAAGAGTAACCGCTGAAAATATAGCACTGAAAGAAAGTGAATTTTGAAATCAGGAAATCATTTAACATAACATAATACAATCTATATGAAGAGGCATTTACATAATGAATCTTTGTCATGCATTCTTAGATCATATCAGGAAGAAGAACAAATTATGAAAGATGAAAACAGGAAAACATGTTGGACAATAACACTCTAATGAATCTCAGAAAAGTAGCAGAGCATTTCTTTCATTCACTTGCTAAAGGATAAGCATATCATCTCATCATACAGAAGCCTCTCTCCAAATGAGAGTCCCACACTTCTCCAAGAGCTCTCTCCATTATTAAATAGAAAATAACATCCAAATATCCTTAGGAGGTCAAATCCCATCTCCTCCATTGTATTCTAAGACATTGGAGATAGGTGGCAACAATCAAAGAGACAAAAATCCAACAAACTGCTAATTTTTAGGAAATTGTTGGAAGTCATAAATAAATTGTTTTCACTTCATTGCATGAGGTATTGATGGAGATAAAACTTAGGTGCAGGTGTAAATTGACATCTAAATGATCCTTTAGAAGCAATTTGAACCCTCCTTGATAGGTGGCAACCTACCAATAAGGCGAATATCCAAACCGTAACCGCTAGAGGAAATTCCATAGCGCCATTGTAAAATAGTTCTGCACATTCGGTAGCGCCACTTCTATGTCAAATATATATCTAACCATAACAAGTTTTTCAAAACCGAGTGAGGTTTTTTTTATTTGGTATTTGATGAACACAAACCTCCTCCAATTTTCAAAAATTCCTTCCCATTTGTTCATAGTCAAAGTTTTAAGTTAGTCACTCAAAACTTGCAGAAGCGCCCTTGCAAAATAACTCAGCACATTTCGTAGAACCGATCCAAAACATGCCTTCAGTTTTTGTAGTGTAGTTTTGGAAGCACATTTTTGTAGTGTAGTGTGGACACAAGAGCCAAGTGAATGAATGGGCATTCAAGATTCTAAAGCAGAGTGTCTTGACCTTACTATAGGTGAAATTCAGTTGGAAAATGGATATGGAGTCTGTGGAAGAAGGGATGGAGGTTTTGGCTTGTTACACATCAAAATTACTCACTTCGATAGTGTCACAAGTGTCATCATTACAAGTGTCACATTTTTCTCACAAGTGTCGCAAGTGTCAGGAAAAGTATACTACTATGATGCCTATGTCGTTCCTATAACGACATAAAGAGGGCACTTGACACATGTCAAACACTTGATTTGGAAGAGGAGGAATGGTTAACTAGGCTTATGAACCTCTTGCCATCTGAAAGAACCAAAAACACTGAGTTTTTGGAGGAGAGCACTCCCCTATACCTCTCTCAAGAGTGTTGGTTCCCCCCTATAGACTATTAGGGAGCGTTATAACACTTCCTCTGCCATTTTGAAGGAGCGTTACTACTTTTGGGAGTGATGGCGCCCCCCTAAAGCCTACTGGGGAGCGCTTTAACGCTCTGATGGCTCTTTTGAGGGAGCATTGCCTATTCTGGGAAGCAGTTGGTTTGTTGAGATGAATGAGGGGAGGATCCCTTCAGTCCTTGAAGGCAGTTGGATTCGAATCCCTATTCAAGCCATGATCTTAGGGAAGATACCTAACTGAAGGAGGAAAATCCTCATCTCACCCCAATGATATCTCAAGTGGTTGAGCCTCTCCAAGGCTATATAAGCAAGCTTTCTCATGGTGAAAAGGGGATCTGGATGGAGAATCATACCAAACTTATGATCTCATAAGTGATATTTGGAGAAGGGATGAGAAACATGAAACCTATGATCTCATAGGAAACACATAGTGAAGTGGAGGCTAATCAACGAAGCTATCGTCATTCCAATCATGGAGATTTTGAGCAAGGGTTAGGCAAGGAGAAATTGACGAAACTGCTACATTCCATCTATGGCTGTAAGTAACGTTTTGTCCTCATTAATGTAATATGCTTGGCTTGTTTCTTTCTAATTTGTGTTTGACATTACATGAATTTGTCTCTAAGTAGATAGGTATTCTTTGAACTAATCTCGATAGAATAGGAAGTGGTTGTACTTTGTTTGTCTACAGGGCTTATCGAGGAGCTCAAGATTGGAGATTCAACTCGGAGCGTGCAGGGACAAACACCAGTAAAAGGTATGTCTTTCCTCCTTCCTCTTCATGAATTAGTTTGTGTAGACCTAAAAGGAAGTCAGTGACCATGATAAGCACTTTCTGTCTTAGAGTTAAGAGTCTATCTCTTTGAGGAGATCTACCTGTCCACATGAAGATTTTCCTTCAACATAAACTGGCGACTCCACTAGGGAAGAATCAAAACTTTCTTAGTTTTTTTTTTCCTAATAGACCTTGTCTTAACCTTTATTTTCTTAGGCCTTGTTCACCCCTTTATATATGATTTCACTTGCTGATTGAATCCTTAGTCCATCACATGCATCCTGATTGACAAAAAATTGACTGAGTTTTTGGTTTTTTTGACATTTTTTTGAGTTTTTTGAGCCTGGCGCCCTTGTACCCATGTTATCCCAGCGCCAACCCTCCATGGAGGCCTTAAACATAGCTTTATAATGCTCTGGTGTCCCTTACACCAGAGTGCCAACCTCTCCTTGGCAAAAATACCTTCCAGAATTGTGTTTTCTGCAACTCAGTCTCTGTTTTTTGCCCTTGTCCATCTTCTTGATGCTTCATTACATCTTCCTAATGACATTTGACCCTCTGCTTTCTGAGAAGTAGGCACTTTTTTTTTCATATTTGGTGACCTTCTCTTTTATTTTGAGTCTTTTCTCCTGTTGAGAACTTGGAATCAATCCACTACCTTTTTCTCTCTTGTCTGACTGAGAAGAAACTTTGGTGAAGGACATCAGAAGTCTACGAATATTCTCATTTGGTTTTTTTTTTGAGGTCATTGTTCTTGAACATCTCTCTTTTGTGTGAATTGTTTGATTTTGATTTGTTATCTTTTGTTTTATGTTTGCTTCTTGTTTAGATCATAGCAAGAGGGTGTGTGTTGTGTGTGCGAAATCTGATCATACTTGTCTGAATCTCCTTGATCTGAAAGGGTAGTTGGTAGGAGAACTTTTTTGCATTGACTTAATCATCATTCACATACAAATAACAAAGACACATATTAGTGATTGGTTTGCATATTAGAAGACATTTTTCAAAATGTTTTAGCATTGCATTGGATTCAATTAAGACCCAATTGATTGAGGACATTTCATATTAGTGTTTGAAAGTGAAAACGACTCTTTCTCTTTCCCTTAAAATAGGCGTTCATTGAAAAGAAACGATTTCTTATCATATTTCATGCATCTTTTTGGGAATTGAGTCCTCATTCCATCAGTTTCACGTTCGTGCACCCTTTGAGTAAAGAGCAGTTGTAAAATGAACGCTAATTAAAAATTATCTAGAACATTTTTGTTTTTAGGATCTTCCACCAACAGTAGACTAGGGTTAGCACTTTGGATTAGGCTATGAGTACAACTCTCCAAAGTTTTCAAAACAAACATTAGCATCCTGAGCTAGGGAGAGTCAAATCCAATTGTCGTATTGTTTTTTTGGGACCCCCCTCTCACACAGGGGTTACGCATGAGGTTTCATTTGGGTGAATTACGAAGATTATCCCTCTGTGGTTCAACTGTTTGTAGTGGTCGGATCGTATATTGGGGGTCTCTTGGAGGTATACCCACGATTATGTGTGGGAGCCTCTCGGGTTGATTTCGGACTTGTTATCCTGCCCATACATTTCGGATTGGACTATTGACTGTACTCGCCCAGGGACTCACTGTGAATTGGTGTCTTTAGTTGCCATAATCTTTAGGTACTTACACAAGGTGACGGTGAAGGGAAGTCTCACTGTACCTGGAACAAACATTGGTCAAACTCACTCGGGCTCCTTGGAGGGTAAATCCACAATTACTGCGTGGAAACTTGAACCAAGGTGAAAGTCTATTAAGCAGGTCGCCATTGTAACTGTTCCACCATTTCCTAGCCCCTTCTTGAATTGATAATGCGACGTTGGATTTCATCACCAACTAGTACGATCATTGAGAGAAGTTTTGTTTGCTTGGTTGATTTCTAGATTTTATTAGTGTATGATGTTTCCTTTTGTTAGTTGGCCCTAGATTTTCAGTGTGTTCTATTACTCTCCACAATCGAGCTCGTAGACGATAAAGGTCTTCACCGATCACGTAGGATGCAAGGGTTGCCTCTAGAAGGATATCAACCCTTACCTCCTAACCCACAAGAAGACAACTATCGTAGAGAGGTAGAAAATCAATCCGATGCTGGAAGTGTTATTGCTCCTCCGTTAGATAACTTAGAAGGTGCTTTGGTCACTGTTGAAAATCCCACTACACCTATTTTGGTAACTCCTCTCAAACCACTTTTGGTTCGTTTAGTCTCCCTTGGGAACGTCATAGACGAAAAGATCCCATGATTACCGGAGAGGATCTTTACCGAAACATACATGGGATCCACAGAACCAATCTTTGGTGACGAGTATACGACTCTTGTTCGTCCTAGCACCGCAGTAGATACCAATCCCACACCTGCTCGTTCTGTATGGAGGACTTCACTAGGACGCAATCTCTATGAAAATTTCAAATCCTTTCGACAACCCTTTCATCCCCATGACCCTCCTAGTGAAACAGGACCATCCGGTCAAACCATGAATCACCCAGTCGATCAGGTTATTAACCCTACTGCTACACCAACACAAGTCCATCCTAATGCTGGACTCATCACCTCTACTCACCCCCAAAGCACTTCAATATCTACCCATGTTTCTACAAGCTTCTACTCTACAGCTCCACATGTTCCACATGATCCTATTGGGACATCTTCTCACCTGGGAACGTAGACCCCTGCTGGCCAAACACAACCGGTTGGAGGGAAAACACCATCCAATGAACCTTTTCCTCATGGAGGAATAAATTTCCATGGAGGGCCTACCCCTCCCAGGGGAAAACCCCCTTTTCATGATCCTCCTGGAGGGAAACCTCCATTTGCCAGTCATACCCCGGTCATAAATCCACCGTTGGTAGGGGGGCAACCCTCGTTTGCTGGAAACCCTTCACAATCTTGGGGAGTATATTCAGGAGGCACTTTTACTCAACCCCACGTTGGGGGGCACTTGTATAATAACCCACTAGGAGGAGTATCCAATCTTGTCCCTTCCGGAACATCTTATGGGCAATCTTATTAGGGAGGCATCCCAAACACCACCTGGATTTCTTCAGGACCACAATCTTATCCTCCTCATGGGCCTCATGTGTATCTGCCTCCGGGATCTACTCCTTACTATTCTCAAGGGAAACATGTTTGTCCTCCTCATGGTCAAATAAATCACCCGGCCTATAATGCTCAGAACCCACCGGGTTATGCCAATGTTTCTCATCCACTATTGAATTCTTCTCATCCTGGCCAGCAACAACTGTATGTAGGAGGACCTATTCATTACAAATATCCACCTAACCCAGTTTATGGTCCTACAGGTGTTCCTATGTCGCACCAGTATCATTCGCACATTAACCGACAACTACCTTTCCTTGTGACTCTGTATCTCCCAGACTTGTCTCGGTTAACTAATGATCCTATTTCTCATTCACTGGTTTGGCCAGTCATTCGAGCTAAACTTCCTTCTGATATTCCAAAATTTGACGGAAACCCTGGTGAAGATCCGAACAACCATGTGATGAATTTCCATTTGTGGTGTTCATCAAACTCCCTCATGGATGATTCTATACATTTGCGTCTTTTCTAGCGAACACTTACCAGTTCAACAACAAAGTGGTATATTGAACTACCACGTGCTTCTTTTCATGCTTTCAATTCCCTTGCCATGTCTTTCCTCACACACTTTCAACTGCCTATTCGCTACGAGACGGATACTGAACTCTTGACCTCCCTTCATCAAACTAACTCTATGCATATCTCTGACCATATTCATGAGTGGAGGCGACGACAAAGGATGATCTAGGCAGTCATTCCTGACACACTATTGGCAGAATGGTTTACTAAATAACTGTTACCCCTGATCGCTCGCGATGTCTCTATGGGTGGTGCGGTCACAGAGGAACAAGACATTGCCCGAGCTCAGTATTTAGATTTGGTTTATTCCCAATCTAGCACTTTGTATGATTTGCTTCCGAATGCTGCTCGAGGTAATACCGATCCTTCTAAGCCATCATACTCATCTCATACGGATGGTGTTATTGGTTCCATCAAAACTCATTTTTTTTCCAAATCGACTACACCCTCCTCTACCTCCCCCCAAACTCAGATCTCTGAGGTGAATGCAGTTCAATATGCCCCTTCACAACAATCCGGAGGTAAGAAGAAGACAAAGAATAAATCAAAAAATAACAATGAACAAACAAAAAATCAAGCTCAACCACCTGCTACCGAAAAGAAACCACAACGAAAATTGAAATTCCCGTGTATCATTTGTGGTGACGATCACTACACTTGAGATTGTCCACTTCGCAATGAAGTGGCCATAATTTTCCAAGGAAAGTCACAACCCGTTGTGCTTACTCAACCTTTTCCACAGCAACAATCCATGGTTGCTCAAACCCCCTCTCTGGGGGGTAGTTCTAGCGATCCTCATGATGAGGCCTCATCGAGTGCACATATTTATATGTTTAATGGGATCAATTTGACCACTCTCTCTAAGACGTATGACACACCAGGTAACCTTGACAAAGGAAAAGACACCAACAGTGCCGATACTTTACCAGATCCATCATCGTCCTCTGCCAGTCTGCCATCGGTTAATCCTCCGTCTGGACCACCTCAGATTGAAAAACCCACCTTCGACTCTATCTTACACCTTCCTAAGAGAATTATCTGCAAAGCTACCTTTAATCCTAGTTCACATGCCACCCATACCTACAACATTGTTGAAGATTTGGCTCAAGCATCGTGTGCTATGTCTGCGTTAGAAGTTCTACAGTACTGCCCCAATCAACGTAGAATGTTCTTGGCACTATTGATCCTGAGTCGTCCAATCAGATCATGTTTAACCTGGACAATTATGCGTCTCGACTCTCCTACCAACTTGCTTTCCAAGTTGATGTTTTTGTTCACAATCAACAAATCCACCGAACTATTCTAGATGAGGGAGCCTTGACTTGTGTCATGTCTTTGGTGTGTTGGAAAGGTTTAAAATCACCAGCACTCAACAAATCCCCAACGATGTTATGTGCCTTCGACGGGTGAGGTTTTCATCCCCATGGGCTTTTACAGTCCCTGCCCATCCAATTGGGTGGAAAAACTGTTACTGTTGATGTCGAGGTGGTTGATGCTCCCCTCGATTACAACTTGTTACTTGGAAGAAGTTGGTTTTATGCTATGACTGCCATTGCCTCGTTGGTCTTTCGATGTGTACAATTTCCTCATCAGGGAAAAATTGTCACTGTTGATCAGTTGGATTTCTTCACGACCGATGCTCGTGTTCCTGCTACCAACAATATTCCTTTCTTGGGAGACCACAAGATCATGTATGAAAGTGTTGGTGTTGGCTTACTAAAAGATTCTATCCTCATGGGTACCTTCCCTACACCACTTCCACTAACCACACATCATATTGCCACTGTTGATATGATTTCGACCGCGACTTGTCAATATTTGGAATCATCTGACTCTTGGATTGTACCTTGTTCATTGGAATTCGATGCATTAGGTGACACTGTGCCACTTAGTCCAGCCGAAAAATCATACATTTCTATCCCATCCACTTCTCCCTCGTCAGATGACCAACATCTATTGGCTCCTGATGTTTTCTCGATGCAATCACGGTTGAGTTCCTTGTCGTCTGAGATCGACTACATTTCCCCAACTTTTCCTTCGGATGAATCTATTCTGGAGATGCTTCGCATTGACAGGTTACCTTGGGATAATAACCGTCACTGATCCTCTTTTCTTCCTCCTCGTGAAGAAATTTAGGTAGATATACAGTCTATCTCCCCTCCTGATGTCGATTTTCTATCGTTTCCCATGATTTCAACTTCCGATGATTTGGATCTGGTAGTAGACATGGTGATTTCTTCGATAGGATCATTGGAGCCTGATCTCCTTACTCCTATCATAACCCTCGACATGTGTTCCTTCCCAAGTGATTATCTTCCATCCAATGAAGATCTCATGGAAGCCATGATCGAGTTTTGTCCCTTGACATGGTATCCTTCCAGAGTGTTATCCTCTCGGAAGCCATGATCAGGAATAAACTATGAGCATAGTTTCTCTTCTCTGTAGCAAGCTCGTTAAAAAATGAAACAAAGGTCCTGAGAATAGTTCTTTTCCTGTGTCAAGCTCATTAAAAAATGAAACAACCACATCTCTTGAACCTTATTTTCATCCACCCTTCTCCTTTTTCTCATCTTCTAGAGAAATTGGTGACAACCTCAATGTCGGTGAATGAATTGAAGCTTGGAGGGCATGTCTCCAGCCTTTGATGATCATTCTGGAGTTAAGCCACTAGATTTCATGCTGGGGGCATACCGAGCTTAGTCTTTGTTCTTTCTCGTGCTCGTAAATACATGAGAATGCATCTAGGTAGACTTTAATCTCTTTTTCGGACCTGTATGGATACATGAAAAAGGAACCCCCTGGAGTCTCCTTTAAGCTCTTTTCAAACTCTCTAAACATGAAAATATTGTCGAGTGATCTTGCTTCCTTTCCCACTCGTTAAAAGGTTTGAAAGGGCGTCTTTTGAGTGATAATTTATCTCTTTTTCAGCCTCACGAGAGTAACATTACGAAAAAGGACAACACTGGAGTCATCTTTAAGTTCTTTTCAGACTCTCTAAAGATGAAAAGATTGCCGAGCGACCTTGTTCTCTTCACACTCGTTAAAGTATTTGAAGAAATTGTCTGTTGAGCGATAGTTTATCTCTTTTTCGGTCTCATCAGTCTACTTTACGAAAAAGGAACTGAGAGAGTTCTCTTTTAAGTGTTTTTCCAGACTCTATAATCATGAAAAACCTTCGAGTTTTCTGTCTTTGGACTCGTTAAAACAAACATCGACAGGCCCATACGGGACCAAACTCTTACTTCTTCTAGTTCGTTAAAAAGGAAGAGGAACTTACCGAAGGTGAGTTATATCGAGCATGTGTTACCCTCCTCAATCTTGTTAAATTAAAAAGAGGTACTCGTCTATCTAGATGGGGGAAAAAATTGAAATAAGTAAGCCAAGCAGTTTTTGAGAACATTACCAAGTAACTCTTAGAGTCTCCCTTGAATAGGGCACTTTGTCTTTGCGCACATCTTAATCCACTGAACCTATGCACTGAACCAATCCTCTGAGTTTTTCTTACTCTTTTGGGTCACCCGACGAAATTCATAGTATCCATTGCATCATCGTGTTTTGGTTGATGTCATGTTTCTATTGTTGTGCCTCAGTGTTCAAGGGAAGTATCCGCCTCGAGAGTCAGCCATCACAAATATCTTGTCTCAATACCCATGTCATCCCATGTTCATTTGATCTACCAATTACATCTTTGTGTCTGTTTCATGTCATTGATGGGGGATACATCAAGGCCCTCCTTCGACGAGTCTATTTCTGTCGACTTCAACACATTATCCAGGAACTAGACTTAGAAACCAATTAGTACTTTGGGACCTGCATGCCTCAATGGCAGGCCTCCTCACATTCGACAGTGGATTTACATCATTGACCTCTGATCGGATGATTCCATGGATGTTTGACCTCAGCTCATCCATTCACATTCATTGGAATGTACTAGAGTACCTTGAGAATCATTGACATTAATGATGATTTACCTCGTGCTTGCTAATGGTTTACATCATTGACCGGTAATCAAGTGGTTTCTACCATGTTCGACATCAGTACATCTATTCACATGGTTAGATTTGTACTACATCGGGATCAGTAAGAAGACCCTGGGTTGAGTGATCACTCTGATATGTACTTTTCCCAGGTTGCGACGAAGTTTTTCTTGAACCATGACACATATACTGTCACATAGATCCACTTTGTATTAGTCGTGGCTATGTCTTGTCATCTCATAGATCCACTATGTATTCCTCATGGCTATGATCAGTTCAGGTCATAAGAGTATACATCCACACTGTATCCTCGGTGGCTATACCTTTTATCAATACAATTATGGATCTGCAGTGTATTTTATGGTTGCCATATCTTGCAAATCTTGATCACCCAAGCATAGGTATGCCTGCCTTGTGTTTGAAACATGTCATAATATTTTTTGGATGTTTGTGTGAAGCTTTTGTCATGTTCTCTGCGTCTATACCCTTTCTTGAAAGTCTACAAAGCATTTCAATTATCAGTTCTCATCTTCTAACTTCATACTTTGGGGGGCAATCTGTTACACATCGAAATTACTCACTTCGATAGTGTCGCAAGTGTCGTCATTATAAAGTGTCGCATTTTTATCACAAGTGTCGCAAGTGTCAAGAAAAGTATACTGCTATGATGCCTATGTCGTGCCTATAACGACATAAAGAGGACACTTGAAACATGTCAAACACTTGATTTGGAAGAGGAGGAATGGTTAACTAGGCTTATGAACCTCTTGCCATCTGAAAGAACCACAAAAACTGAGTTTTTGGAGGAGAGAAATCCCCTACACCTCTCTTAGGAGTGTTGTCACCCCCCTATATACTATTAGGGAGTGTTATAACACTTCCTTTTCCATTTTGAAGGAGCACTACTACTTTTGGGAGTGTTGGTGCCCCCCTAAAGCCTACTGGAGAGCGCTTTAACGCTCTGATGGCCCTTTTGAGGGAGCGCTGCCTATTATGGGCAACAATTGGTTTGTTGAGATGAATGAGGGGAGGATCCCTTCAATCCCTGAAGGCAGTTGGATTTGAATCCCTATTCAAGCCATGATCTTAGGGAAGATCCCTAACTGAAGGAGGAAAATCCTTAACTCACCCCAATGATATCTCAAGTGGTTGAGCCTTTCCAAGGCTATATAAGCAGGCTTTCTCATGGTGAAAAGGGAATCTGGATTGAGAATCATACCAAACTTATGATCTCATAAGTGATATTTGGAGAAGGGATGAGAAACATGAAACCTATGATCTCATAGGAAACACATAGTGAAGTGGAGGCTAATCAGTGAAGCTATCGTCATTCCGATCGTGGAGCTTTTGAGCAAGGGTTAGGCAAGGAGAACTTGACGAAAATGATACATTCCATATATGGTTGTAAGTAACGTTTTGACCTCATTAATGTAATATGCTTGACTTGTTTCTTTCTAATTTGTGTTTGACATTACATGAATTTGTCTCTGAGTAGATAGGTCTGCCTCGAACTAATCTCGATAGAATAGGAAGTGGTTGTACTTTGTTTGTCTATAGGGCTTATCGAGGAGCTCAAGATTGGAGATTCAACTAGGAGCATGCAGGGACAAACACTAGTAAAAGGTACGTTTTTCCTCCTTCCTCTTCATGAATTAGTTTTTGTAGACCTAAAAGGAATTTAGTGACCATGATAAGCACTTTTTGTCTTAGAGTTAAGAGTCTAGCTCTTTGAGGAGATCTACCTGTCCGCAGGAAGATTTTCCTTCAACATGGTTGATGATGGAAGATATGTAACAAGCTATGGAACTGCTACATCCACCTCAGCTTGCAATTCAACTCTAACAGTCGATCCTGTAGTGCAATCTGCAACTTGTCTAAGCTAGTGATTTCAACAGTGCCGAGCTTGGGAGAAAAATTCAAATTGATAAACAGTTAGCAAGCTCATAAATGACCAAATATCCATATTCCTTTTTAAAAAAAAGGGCACGGAAAACAATGGGAGATATGAAATCAACTGATTATGACGAATTATGGTAAGGGATCATAGGACAAAGGTGCGCTATGGAAACTCCTAATTCATCGGCATTGTGAAATGACCAAAAATGCTACTGCAAATTCATGTGCTAACATTTGGCTCCATGGGGGATGGCACGCTTCCCATAATCTGCCAAGAACTTGTAGACCAGAGGCCTTACCTATCACCTAAAATATTTGACTGGACATAAGCATGTTGTTCCATGGGCATGGAGTCTTATACTGTTGCAAACCAACAAACTGAAAAGAATTCAAGTTCTTGTAAGTTGAGATTATTCTTTACGCTCATAATCCTAATCAACAAAAGCAAGATGATCATGTAAAAGAAAATTTCCAATGCTTCCATGTGAGCAATTTACTAACAAAATGGTTTTCTTCTTTGCAGGTAAATGAATAAATGCAAACAAGATAAAATTGTTGCAGCAGAAAAAACATTGGCAGGCAATACTCAAAGATGAAATCTCCTTTAATCCCAAAAGTTGCAATGTTACAAACCTCTGAGAATAATGATTCCATGTAGACAACTACTGGATCATAAACAATATGACAAAATACTAGTTGATCTGAAGAGTAAAGGTCATGCCTCAACTTTTTTCTATCAATTCCATAATGCTCTTGATCAGATCCAACAATGCCATATGATGTCTCATACATGTGCTCTTTTCCCTCTGAGCCCTAAAAAAAATTGACCTTGTTTTGATACACATTAGGAACAAAATATACATTTGATATAATGTCAAATGTATCTACAATCTTGTTGTTTTGGAAAACATCTTCATGTAATCCAGTAGAAAGAACACCTTCATGGACAACCTCTTCTTTTTCACTATTTCCTTTGAACTCTAAACAAGTATCTTCTTGACTAGGAGGTACGATCAATTTAGTTTCCAACCTTTCCTCTTTAATACCCTCCCATGTCTTTGTTTGAGGACTGTCGTGCACTATTTTGTTTCTTTCTTACAATTCCATAAGTTGTGATATTTCAAAGCCTGGGAATTCGATACCCACAATTTCAGAACTTTGTTTTTGATGAGGTTTTTGTGCATGATGTGCAGACATATCTAAATGTCTATCCCCATTCCTTTCTTGTATAATATCATGATTGTCTACAAAACTAAGGTTTTAATCTGTCTCAATTTCAGTTGAAGAGGAAACCTCTGATTGTTGGACATTTTCTTGAAAACCTTGCTGACTGGATTCTAACATTTATTCTTGATGTTGGAAATGATTTTCATCCAGAGTTTCGACAAGTTCATGATCCATATCAGGTACAAAACATTGATGGGTGATTTCACCCCCACGGATATCAAACAAATCATACTTTTCTACTCCATCTTGTAGTAGTGAATAATACTCATCATAAATTGGATCAATGTCGACATTACCCATATATGCATCTTCAAAACTGTGAATGTGATCATTTTTATTAACATATTCAGAAAAATACAACTCTGGAAACCCATTTGTCTGACCTTGATTAATGACCTAAAAACTTCTTTTTATCATGTCAAATGCTTCAAAGAAAAGAGGTAAGGTATTAACTTCATATGGCTCATCATCTTTCTGGTATGCAATGTTATGATCATGATCTATAGGCTAATTCTTCAACATAATTGGTTGAAGGCTCGCTTGTCCTGTTGCAAGGCCTCTAGTTGGATGCTCCAGAAAATTGTCTACATATTCATCATATATAGACAGGATAAAGGCCTCTTGAAAAACATCAAATTTTGAGACATCAGTTGACTGATTATGATCTTCTATAAACACATCCTGATGGATAAATTCCAACACTCTCCTTGGATGATCCTCTTTCTCTGCTCTCCATTTAAGACCATCATCTTGATATGAAATCTTCCTGCATGCTTTGAGGCTATCCTCTACTTCTTGGGAATCAATGAACATTTTTTGTAATGTGGCAGACCTCCTTTCTGAGAGAAAAACAAAACAAATTGGAAGGGAGAGTTGCTGAATAATATAGTTTTGCAGTTCCTTCAGGAGGTTGGATTTCTTTAGGCAATTCATAATAAACACTGGAAAACCTCCTATTGAAACTTGACATAGTCTCATCCTCTTGTTTCTTAATTGAATAAAATTATGAAAGAAGCAGATCAAAGGGCTTCTTCTCACCCCAAAATCTAAGGAAGGCCTCCCTCAGTTCATCCCATGAGCTAATTGACTGAGGCGATAGATTATTAAACCATAATTTGACCTTTCCTTGCAAGGATTGGGAAAAGGATCTTAGGGTGACATCCTCATACTCAATCTCAAAAAGGTCTAAGAAATGTTCAAAGTCTTGTACATGCTTTTTAGGTGAGAAATTTTCAATTGTACCATCAAATGCAGGGAGTTTCTTATAGTGCTTTGAAGGGAAATCATAAAGGATAGATGGAAATATCAAGCGTTTATATCTTTCTTGTAACTTGGAAGGGACAGGGTTAAGTGAAGGAGAAGGCAACATATCAATTTTGGATATAGAAAATCGACAAGACTGTTCTAGGTTGTCATGTAGTTCAGATGAAGTGCCTTGGTCATGATCAACAACTATATGATGAGAAGGAGAATGAGAAGGTGAAGGTATATGTACACTTTGTAAAGAGGAATAAACAAAAGTGGAATCATGGCATTCATTTAAAGGAAGAAAATAAAGTAAATGAAGGAAAAATCTCATGAAGAACTCAGGAAATAACAAGATAATGTTGACAAAATAGAAGAGTATCTTTTGAGGAAAACTCCAACTTGAGTACATGATTCTGTCATACATTCCTTCCATATTTCTATCATGTGAGATCATCCTCTAGTGGAGTATATAAATCTGATTGAATCATGAGTAGAGTCGCCAAGTGAAAGGTACACAACCTTCTTGTAACTGACTACTGTTCACCTTCAACAATCAACTCTAGTCTTTATCGTTTCTCCCAGGGAAGATGAAACCTTCGTTGCACTGCTCCCCGACAACGATGCTAAGATGTTAACACTTGGTATTTTCCTTGGGCTATATCAAGGAAACCCCAATGTAACCATTTCAACCTACTTTAGACTATATTTCTGACCTAATACAATCAGAGAGGGCTCTCTCAATGGCCAAAGGATTTCACACTCAAAGATATTCAATATTCACACTTAGAAGGTCAGATTTCTAGTGGAAACAATTTTGTTTTTTTATAGAAGCTGGTGAGACAAACATGAGGGGGTACCATTGGAAAATGGAGTCTAATATGAATCTTAAAGACTTGTAGTTTCAACTTAGCTGAATTCTACTAAAAATCTCTGAGGCATATCAATTATTATGTTTAGGAAATTTGGATAAAGAATGGTAGAGGATAGGAAAACAATCCCACTACAGTAGAAGCATTAAAACAATGAATTTCTATTGTAGCTTTAGACAAGATAAACAAAGAGTGACCACTGAACAAAACAATTCATGGCTCAAGTATTGACCTTGTCAATAAGATTTGAATTTCAATAAATAGAAAAATGACCTTGAATTTCATGGAGTGAAGTACTGACCTTGTCAATAAGATTTGAATTTCAATAATCTTGAATTTCATGGAGTGTTGTGAATACACTAATCTATATGTTTTCAACTTACACTTTTAGGTCCAATATCAACCAAAAAATTTTAGAGTTGGGGAAATTGGACTTCAATATTGTGCAATGCATACAGTGGAAAGAGATGCAACGTATCTCAAGGTGGTTTAGTATTAGACATTCTGATAGGATAGATTATGTATCTAATTATCAATTTAGTAAAATTGATAGATTATTTAAAATTGATTGCCTCTCAATTTAGTGACTCACATCTACCGCAGTTAGTGGACAGACTCACATCCACCGCAACTAGATTTCTATCGGAAACGTCATGTAGAGCTTTACTTTTGGGTGGTTCTAGCCGCATTTGAGCCCTAGTTTTCTAGCAGCACAATCGCCTTCACAAAACTTTCTACACTCTGTACTATTCTAGATGACCTATATGATACTCACGGAACATTGGACAAACTCCAAATCTTCACAGAGGGAGTGAGAAGGTGAAGTCAAATTAATATTATAGCGACTATAATGTAGAAATTGGTCGCGATCTAGTCATTCATAGTTTCTAAGCATATTCAAATTATGTCATGAGCCAGTAATGTTGTGTTATCTTCTATATTTTTTTTCGTCGTATTCTTAGCAAATCAATGAATCTATTTGACTGGTTGCTCCACTTGAATCTTATCTGCAAGAAGCAGAATGGATAGCGACTGGACATGTCCCCTCGTTTGATGAGTACTTGAGCCAGTAACATTGTGTTATTCTGTATAACGATAAGATTTTTCTTTTAAATAAAAATCTTGTATTATTTTCTGTGCCATTTTCAGATGGGATATTTCGTCAATAGGCAGCCTTCCAGACTACATCAAAAAAGTATTCGAGTTCTTCATGAAGACATCCAGTGAATGGAATGTTGAAGTTGAAAAAATACAAGGGCAGGATATGGTAGCGTACATACAGAAAAATGGGGTATGTATAGTTTATGTTTACAGACAACTAGGGAAAACATATTTCTTTTGTTCTTGGTGAAAAAAACTGTTCATATTCTTAGCAAATCAATGAATGTATTTGACTAGTTGCTCCATGTTCATTGGGAGCGATACCTTGAATATTATCTGCAAGAAGTGGAATGGATAGCGACTGGATATGTCCCCTCAATTGATGAATACTTGAAGACTAGGCAGACTAGTTCAGGGATGTCTGTGTCAAATTATGTCCCCTCTGAATATTTGTGCTGATTAAAATTTCTTAATAGGAGAAATAATTTTTTCCACAGAAAATAGGAGAAATAATTACGTCTCGAGGATGTACAAAGAATCATCTGTACATTGGGTTGGCATTGCATTATATTCTGAATATAACCATATATGATGTTTATCTCGTTATTTGAGTGTGTATATATGTTTAACAAAATGTATAATCTTAATTTGTTGACTTACAAGTGAACGAGTTTTCAAATTTCTTTTACATGGCTTTCTATATCCAACTTAAAATATTTTCTAGCTAAGAAATCAATTTCATTAAATTTGGACTAATAAGTAAGAACAACTAAAAAATTGTGAATTACAATTTCAAAAATCTGATTTTTGGTTTATCAAAAGTGGAAAATTTGATTCCAAAAGTGTGAATATTGGTTTTAAAAGTGTAATATTTTATTCTGAAAGTGTGAATTTCAAATATTTATTATTTTAAAAATGTGAGTTTTCATTAGGAAAGTGTCAATTTGGATTCTAAAAGATTGAATATAGAATTCCTACTATGTGTATTTGGATTTTAATAAATATATATGTATATCTAGGATTAGTGTACACCATTTTAATTTTTTTATGCTCATTCATAATATCATTATGACATGCATCGCTAAATATATCAAAATTAAAGATATGCAAGAAAATAAAAATTAGTGATGGAAATCATTGCATTACAAAGTTGCACTTATTCATAAATATTTAAGGAAATGTACAATAAGGTTCCATATAAACAAAATGATAAGTACCAGTCACTCCTTTTTACCAACTT
>ML777848.1:1338298-1359541 GCA_009831015.1 Picea engelmannii | reverse complement strand
CAGGCACCCACCAAGCCAAGATTAGGGTAAAAGAGGACCAAAATGGCAAAAAAAGAGCCAAAAAAGTCTATAAATAGGGGTAGACAACCCATTTTAACCATTGCAAATTGGAAAATAACCAAAAAGTAAAAAATCCCTCTTCCTTAAAACATGAATTCAAGGAGCTATGGTGGATGAAAAGTCTTCAAACCCAAACCAAGTAAGTACAAATGACCTCCCCCATCATTTCAATTCATCATTTGTTGTTTATATATATATATTTATAAGGTGTGTTCCCTAAGGAAAAATTCAGGTCTGCGTGTATGCGGGCTATCCATGCCCAACATGCATATATACGTGTGATGAAATATACTTAGCATGCATATATACGTGACTGTCTTAAAGAAAACCCACGTACATTTGTTCAAAGATTTCAAAAAATTGGAAAAAGGGACTAACCTCAATTTTTTTATGCAACATGATGTATGTACATTGGCGAGAGAGAGAACATGAAGAGTTAGACATCTTGGTCTAAGAGGATCTAGAGGCCATTGCTATGCTAAAGCAGTGTGGGATGTGGAAGCTATTTCATTTCCCATTCACGAGGGCACAACCCAGGCTACTCAATCATTTGATAGCATATTGGAACCCGAACGTAGAGGCCTCCATGCTAGAGGTCCAATCATTGAATCTGACTACTGAGGATATATACATTTTGAGCAGTCTCTCCAGGAAGGAGGAACTGGTTAACTTGAGGACATTTCCTCCAGGACCGCAGAACATAAAGGATTATATTGGCATGTATTGTGAGGCTAGAACTAAGAAGTTAGCCTCTCAAGTTCCAATTCATAAGAGAACAAGCCTCAAACTATAGATATTATTGTATATGATTGGGCATATCACAAGCTCTGCAACACTTCATCAGGCTTCGGGTGCACAAATGAATTGTGTAGCTCAATGCTTACAGGACACTATATTTTACTAGAGCACCACGATGCTCACATGTATGAAGAAACAACTAACCGACTGCAGAAGAAGAACAAACAAGAACTTCAAGTTTGGTACCATGTTATGCACTTTATTTCTTGAGAGAGTGCCAAGCCTTAGCCCACGAGAGATAGTATGAGGACATATTGCCTCCTTCCCAACATTATGTAGATGGGTGTCTTTGTTTCCTCAACAGGGTGAAGGGAGAGTCCAGGAGGCCTTCGACGACAAGTTCTTTGACTGGTGGGCCCATCAAATTCCTACGATCGAAGAATACCCCTATGTAGGTATTAGTTTCTTGAGGGACACTGATATTTCTATGCCCCCTGGTGAGGAGCGCAGAGAGATAGGTACACATCATTTTTATGTTTTAAAGTTATTTTAGTTTTATTTTTTCAATATTATTCTTTTTATGGCAACCTCGAAGTACTAGCTTAGTAATATGTTATATACAGACGTGGTACTAGTACAACCAACCAACTTTTCCAGGAAGAAGTGTCTTCCTTAAGAGGATGTTCGACCAGTAGAAATGGTAGGACCAATAGCCGAAGAGGCTGACAGAGTACTAAGATGAGTGGAGAGGAACCTAATAAATCTCAGTCATCCTATGTCAATGGAAGAGATTGAGGACCTACCCTCGACCATGCAGTTGCATGTGGTAGGAGTACCAAATACTTGGGTTCAGTTGTTTTGACATCTTGCAAACGTCATAGTTCATTAAACTAGGGACAACATGCATAGAACGTAGTTAGAAATGGACCTTTATATGTGCCAAGGGAATTCCTTTTTGTACTCTCTTATGTATTGAGGGCATGATCCCAACGATGTATATTGACTCTATTTGAGGCTTTATGGACCACTTTTGTACTTATGACATTATTTTTGGACACAATTATATATATACATATTTTTTCCTTATGGATTAAACATTTTTGTACAAATGTATTTACATATGCATGTATGTGTGTGATTTTAATTTTATTTGTGTGTAATATGCCAATCTAATACATGATTAGAAAATGTATAAGTTAGTTGATTATATCTCCTAGGAACATGAATATAAGTAATATAATCAAAATAACATTCTAAGAGACATACCATAAGGAATCGTCAGTGAAGGGTGGGATTGTAGACATGGTACACTCCATTTAAGTAAGACATGACTAGTTGAACATATAGATAAACCCGGATGTGCGAAATACCATTTGACAATGCATCATGCAATAATTCTATTACAACAATGTACTCAACAACATTATTGGTTGCTTCTCCTAGACAATTACCTCCAGAAGACACCAACATACCAATGGGCGTGAATATAACCCAAGACGAAGAAGCAGGCCTTCGATTGTGTCGGATAGCGCCATCTGCGAACTGAACATAGACCTAAGATTCTCTTGACATCTTCCATAGTGAAAAGAAACACAATAAAATACACATCCATAGGAAAAAAAGATTAAAATGTATAAATAAAACTATACATTATATACAAGAATTCCCACTCAGATGACCAAACTAAGCGTGATACTTCTTAAGGTAGAACCCATTTCTAGGCTCAGATAAAGAATTACCTTCGAAATCAACCAGTTGATAAGAACCAATTTCTAAAAATTTCTTAATAATAAACGATCTAAACCACATGGGTTTGAATTTTCCTTCCCCAAGGGATATTTATCTTGTTCATAGACCAAGACAAGATCGCCTTCGGAGAAAACTCTAGGGTGGATGAACCGATCATACTAACACTTCACACATTGTTTGTGGGCCCCGTTGGCCAATCTTCCTCTCGATGTTTCTCATTGATATGCTCTATATATAGCAGATTCTCTTCAAGTGGAGTTGTGTCAGGCAACAATTCTACTACCAACTTAAGAGAGGGATTTGGAATTCTATGGGAAAGACTTCCGCCAACTCGTAAACAAGTTGGAAATGAGAAAAACTGGTAGCAGTCTTTATTGAGTTTTGATAAGCCCAAAGTTCCATGTATAACATCAAATTCCATTTTGAATTGGATGAATTGATCGTTTGTTTGATGTAACGACACATGTGTAACGACCCTCCCGTTTAGTTATGACAACAAGCCTCACATAACAAGTGATTTTTTTTTTTTTTTTTTGTGTGTAGGAAGGTAATAATGACATTATACTTAACATAGCAACATGATGACGAACACCACGCATGTAAATCACGTAGAAACAACTTAACGGCCTAACATAAATGCACATTAAGCACCTAGAAGCAAAGTACGACACTCAACCGACGAAGAAATAAGAATGACTACCCACCCATCCTACCCTGCAATGGTTAGGACCTCTAGGACACATAAGTAACACTCAAGCCCAGGCTCCCATCGATTTTGACCATTTAAGGTCTTAGGGCTGGCGACTATTCTGAGGAACAAGGAGGTGTCTACATCCCACCCGACACAAGAATACCAAGCCTACTAAGCTAAGGACAAACATCCTAACAACCCAACATTAATTACACAAGTAGCTAGAATCCTTATAGTGAGAAAACCAAGAACATTACAAAACCAAGTACAACATTAATTAAAAATAACAATAATACCCTCACCAGGAAGTGGAAGCTAAAAGCAACTTCATTCAACAACCCAACCAATCACCCAGACTAACTAGTCAAGATTACCATCTAAAGAAACATGGGTTACCATTCTAAACATGGCACGTCTAAATGCAATTTGTCTTTGATGTTCAATCTAATGTACTCTTATTACAATTCAATTTTGAGAAATTCTAAATTATAAAATGTCATCAAGGTACCATCTACCCTAGCCAAAAGTGCACATCACTTAAGCAAGTCTGACCTTCAAATTAGAAGCCCAACCACAAAATTCTTCATCAAGTGAGGATTGAGGTTTGACTTGCAAACGACATCCTCATCACTGTTAAAGTGCTCGAATAATAATAATCTTCCATACCATAATATAATTAATATAATAATGCTACCAATATTAAACTCAGGCATAATGCTTCAACTTAGGCATAAATTATAATTTAACACACTAAAATGATTCAATCCATTTATATTACACTCAACATATCACAGAGCATTAAAATATAATTTAAGCATTTTTAAAGGAATTCATGCGATTAATATTCACTCCGGCACAATGCAGTGTATCCCTTATAATTTAACACATTAAAAATTCATTCCATTAATAATACACCGACACAATGTAGTGTATTCTTTACACTGTATAAATATAATTTAAACACCTTAAAAAGGATTCCTTTACTATAATGATGCACCTGCATAATGCGTAATATTAAACTCAGACATAAATTATAATTTAAACAACTAAAATGATTCCGGCCATTGATATTACACTCAACATATTTCAGGGTATTACTTTCACTGTATAACATATGATTTAAGGAATTTTAAAAAGGATCCCTTACTGTAATGATGCACAAATCAATCATATTCCTGTCGAGTTAATGCAATGACACACAGGCATAAATATTCCCATCGAGAGTTTAAAATGAAACTATCCAAGGATTTAAAGGAAACGCCAGAATTAGAAACGCTCATGGATAAGAGTTGGCAGGGCGTTGGTAAAGGTATGCAGCAATAAAAAGGAGGTCGGGAGGAAGGTAAGAGCATCAGAACGCCCAAAGGGACATAGGCAGTTTCGCTGAGTGAGGGGAGAATGTTAGGACAGGGCATTGAGGGAGATTCGTTGTGTGAAAAGACAAAAACGGAAATCCAGGTAATCTTCTTTTTATCTTGATGGTAAATAACAAATGAAATTACATGCAATCCCCAAAATAAAAAATGAATATTACATGCAATCCCCGAAAAACAAAATGAAGTTGCATGCATCCCAATCTCAACCGGTAGGGAAAACTACAAATTGCTGTGTACGAAACATGAAAGCCAAGTCTTATCTGAAGGAAAGCTACAAGAACACAGTCCATCATTTAAAGGAAAAACATAATCATAGCTTGAAGGAAAAACTAGTCATTTAAAGAAAATTTCAGTCACATTAACAAGGGCATATCGTGGTCAATTAAGGCAGCAACCGAGTCATCCGTTGAACAACAAATCGAGTGCATGCAACAACCAATTTAGTCAATCTCCCTAGCATCCATTCAAGGGTGTTTTCAGCGTCTCCATCATTCATTTAAAAGTAAAAACAATTCGTGGGAAATCAATCGGAAAACGATCAACCTTTCGAAGGGAAAAACGTGGGCATTCAACAACCACTCAGTAATGTATATATAAAATCGTACCCAAATATGCCTATCTAAATAGAAATCCACAAATCAACTGCTAACCATTAAAATTAGAATCTGGCCTTCCAGTAAATACATGCAATGTTGAGTTTATGAAACATAGAGTTAGAACGCAGAGTAAAACAAGAACACTCCGATCAATATAAAACACATTCCTCAACTATAAAAACCTATTAAATTAGGGTAAAATAATTCCATCTCTAGATAACACGCAAATATCATTCATCCTAGAGAAGAGGAAACACTTTACACGTGTTACATATTTACTATCGTTGAGGTAAGATTCTTACAGCCATTACATAATGACAATCTGATGCAGGAGCATCCGCACCTCGTCATGCGAAGCTGTACTTAGAGAAAAGAAAAGACCGCAGGGTGACGCCAGCATCACGGTTTTGACCATTTTGATGAGTGCCGCCGTTTACATAAAATCCTCCATATTTAGGCGTACTTGTATACTGAAATAGACCGCGAGCAGATAAGCTCTCGTCCTTGTACAGTAGAGGCACTTATTAGATTTAATGCAGAGAGAGTAGATTTAGTGCAGGTAGATAGGATCATTAAGTTTAGATTTGACAATTTAGCTTTTGAGAGGGAAAACGGGATAAAGACACCCTCCTTTGTATTATTGGAAAAGTAGTAGAGTCAGTATCAGCATTAGCATTGAGGAGAAGGAAGGAGAACAGGCAGAGAGCTGGTGGAAAATCCCCATGTACAAATATTGAGTTAATAGAGGGAATTGAGTCAAAATTTCATGGCTTTGATTATTCTCTGTATACTGTTAACTTTATGTTGTTGTATGCTTGCTTCTTGTTATGCTTTCATTATTTATGCTGCATATGTGATCTCATGGCAGATTAGGAATCTGGGAGAAAGGAGAGAATGAGTTTCGTTCACTCCACTGATTGAACCAGGAGATTCCTGCATAGAGTGCAGTCGAATTCCTCCGCATAAGAGTGCGTAGAGAAGGTTCAATAGGAGAGTTCTCGTTCTCGTCCGCCAGGAGTGACTAAGTTGAATCCCACCCCATGGATGTGATTATCCTCTGTGTGTTGTTGGGGTTATGCCTTAGCATCTTTTTTTTCGGTTATATTCTTCTTTCGTATGCTGTGTATGTGATTATGTGGAAGAATTAGAAGTTGGGTGCAGAAGAGAATGAGTTTCAATTGTTTCTCTGCTTAAGCCAGGAGATTCCTGCATTGAGTGCAGTTGAATACCTCCGCATAGAGTGCGTTGAGGAGGCTAAGCTGTTGAACTTTTGTCCTCTTTAACTCAGAGTCGTTTTGAGTTAATCGAGCCGTGCAGGTGGGTGCAGGTCGGATTGAAGTCTCAGAAGAAAGTCTGAAACAGAAAGGCCGGAAGTCCTGTAACAGGGACAGTGCAGAGTCTGGAAAGACTTCAACCCTGGAAAGAGTTGGAGGTTGGACGTAAGGAGCATTCGGAAAAGTTCCAAGAAGGAATCAGAGGAACTACGCTCAGAAGGATTAGTACCTTGTTTCCAGTTGCACTGAACGGAGGTGGCGAAGTGGAAGAACTCTTCAAGAGGAAGAGAATCGACGACTTGAATCGTCGTAGAGAATCGCTGAGGTCGCGACCCGACGTATAGAACAGACGCATCGGGAGTTCGCGAGGGAGGATTCTTGTTTCTCGTAGGTTGAGGTCACGAGGATGCGAAACGCGACGCCCCGGAACGTTTGCATGATGTACGTCGGGGTTTAGTGATGTGACAAGTGATCGTGGGATATCGGATCTCGGGGTTTGGAGGCCTCAAAGTCTGACCCCGGAAGTGACGAGGGGGCGAGGTCGCGAGATTTCGAGTCATCGGCATCTCGGCACTTCGGGGCTCGGAGGTTGAGAGTTCGGTGGCATAGAGTCGCGAGTCGCGATAGTGCGAGGTCCCGACACATAGAAATAGGGTCAACGCTGACTGGGAGTATCGAGTCTCGGAAACCGAGAGTCAAATATCCTGGTCGCGGGATTCGCAAAGCCGCGAGAACCGATCCTACGTCAGATAATAGTAAGGATCGACGGAGGAAACTGTGGGTAAAGACCTCCCGAGGGAGTTAGAAGAGCATCGACGCTTCGGGCCGCGGGGAAAAGAAGGTCCTGGTGGAGTGACCGCCTGCTGTGAGAGCGGGGTTGGCATCACAATCGCTGAAGTAATACTTTTTGTTTTCATCCATTATCTATTTAAAATAGCAGAGGTAATATATATATATATATATACATCTATTACAAAATTACCATCGCAGAGGTAAGGTTTTTACATCCATTACATAATGACAAAGCAGAATAATAAAAACAAGTCAATCCACATGAAACAACTGCAGATAGAAGTTAAATGCTTTTCAAATCTCGAGATACCAATATAAAGATGCTGAAAACAGTAAGAGAATGCCTGGGCCATAAGGATAACTCGTCGAAGGGATCACAGGGATTCTATCAGTCAAGGCGCAGAAAAATAAACAACAAGGAAGCAAGATAATCCATATGCAGGGGTCGTACTGGAGGGCGCAAGTCAGACAATCAGGAAAGGACAACAATAGAGGTAGATGACTGATAGGCTCATCCTTTGCTTCACCATCCTTGCACAGAAAAGCAGGGCATTGAGATCCATAGGTATTTTAATGCCAAGGGGACAACCATAGATCAGGTTCCTAGCTGACTGCTCAGGCAAGGATTGGCGAGCTAGGGACGAAAGGAAAAACAATCGCATGGATCATAGTCATCACCATAGGGCTGTCAAGTCATGCGGGGAGAAAAGGCCATGGGAGTCAACAATCATCGAGCTAGGCTAAGAAAAGTTACAGTCATCAACTCAAAAGACATCAGTTTACCCTTTCCAATAAATAATCAGATCCAAGAATAAGTCCTAATACAATCTACCATTCAAACAAAGAAAGTGTATCGTTGCGTGTTCTCCCACCCTGAGTGACATCCGCGCCCTCTGTGAATCTCCCACTTGCCAACCGTCGAGACTTCACCGGTACCTCCCAGCCAATGCAAGGGGTACTCTTCTTCTCCCTTATCCCCCCGAGCTGCAAAGGGGCCACACACACTATCTAGAGATTTAGACTAGCACCCAAATCACCTCACAAGGCCGAGCTACCACTCCTCTCCGAGTTGGGTATCCCAACTCCCACAAGTAAATCAGTCAAGTAGATATTTCTGCAGCGTAACGTTACGCAAACAGAAGATCCTCTTCATCCTTCTCATTCCTTCATTATATAGAGTTTCAAACTTCCTTTCTTTCCTAAAATCTCATTTAATTAAAGTTTTTAAAAATAAATTCCTAAAAATTCTTCTCCATACAAGTGTCACCCATCCCCTACATTCCTCCATTATTTAATTTCTTTAATTAATTAATTATTTTATCTCCCTCACCCACCTAGAGTTACTCCTAGAATCACTCCTAGGTGTCCCGAAATTCCCTTACAAGTTTTAAAGGATTTCCCTATTATTAAATTGCCAATTCAGTTTAAATTGGAAAGCTCTTAAATGGTAGGTACTTTTTTCTAAGTTTGACTTTCCGCTTTTTCCCTTAAGTTACCCTTTTTCCCTTTTTTTGTTACCTCCTTTTCCTAGTTTCCTAAAAAACATGATTTTCCCTCTTTCCTTTTTTTTTAATTAGAACTCAAAAAGGCAGGTGTGGAATTTAACCCCTTTTCCCCTTTTATCATTAAATTAGTATATTTTAAATTATCACAAGATAAAACAATTAATTCCCTCTTTGCATTTTATTTCCACAGATTTTATTTTTTTATGAATAAATTAAATTTCTTACTCCCTTCATGTTACAAGATTTTACGAAGATCATAATTATTATTTAAGTTGTTCTTATTTTAATTATTATTATTTTATTTCTTTATTTTTTTTTTTTAAAGGTAGACCAAATTTTACCACTAGCGTAATTTAGACTTAGACCTTAAATTTCGTACTGGGCGACATTTAATTAGTGAAATTGTTTTAAAATTTACTTAACATGTTATTCGTCTTAAGGCCATCTAGGTTCATCCCTCTATCATCAAAAATGCAACGTGCCCTTCAGGACACACTAGGTGCTCCAAGGGTGCCACTCGCATCACCAGTTCCCTTGTGCGACGTGCCCTTCAGGATGCACTACGTGCTCCAAGGGTGCCACTCGCCTCAATATGTTTCCTTTGCGCGACGTTCCCTTCAGGATGCACTACCTGCTCCAAGGGTGCCACTCACCTCTTCACTGATTTGGTAGACATCAATAACCCCTAGAGTCAACACTCTACCAGGTGAACTTGTGTGAGACTAAGGGCCTCTAAGGAATAAGGCCCCCGCCTTATTGCGTGCCCCTTAGAATCATCATGAGCGACTATTGAAGTCTGCCCTCATGGCATCGTGGGTCCTCTCAAACTAGGTAATCGTTAACCTATGGTTTGAGCCATGATGGGAGTGCTAGTAGGTTGTGGCAGGGCTGTTGTCCACACCTCTCCCTTTACTCCATATGTGAGTCTGGTCAGCAAGCTATCATCAGCTTGCATCATCAACAAATCATGTCATAATATATCCATATCATATCATCTAATCATATACACTAATATCACAATAAAACAATCAAACCCCAATGGTACACTCCCCGACTCGATCCAGAGTCCAAGGGGTTCCATCGATGCCTTGGCATCCTCTAGGTCTGTAATCCTGCACACTCAGTAAAACCAAGTCAATAGCACCTATCTATGTCAAAGCGGTAAAACAACATGTCATCAACCCATAATGCCTCATAATCAAAATCAAAAGTTTTAATAGCATAATAATCCGGATCACTTGCGAGCAAGTGTCCTCAAAGAATAAGTTCACTCAATGCACCAGAGTGGGATGTTACATACACCCCCTCTTGGTCTAAACTTCGTCCCAAAGTTTCACAGTATAAATTCCGAAATAAAGTGTATCATAGTATCATATGTCTATCTATCAAACAAAAATGGAAACTTCTGGCGCATACCATATGCGTCCTCTCAAGTCGCCGAGTGCGGACTATAATTATCCCACTGGACCTTGACCTGATCTACCATTCGACATCGTAGTTGTCGAACATGATGATCCAAGATGCGGACCGACTCAGCCGTGAGCACTCCCTCGTCCGATACCTGCAAGGAACTCATTTCAATAACATGTGTAGGATCACTAATATAATGTCTCAAAATAGATACTTGAAAAACATCGTGCATACGCCTCAAAGAATCAGGCAAGGCTAGTCGATAGGCCATGGGACCCTTTCTCTCCACAATCTCGAAAGGTTCCAAAAACCTAGGAAGAGTTTAGCTCCCTTCCCAAACTTGATCGAACTATTATGCGGTTTAACCTGCAAGAAGACTCGATCGCTGACCTCGTAACTATGGTCGACATGGTGTGCATGGGCATAACTCTTCTGTCGATCCTGCGCTTATTTAATCCTTTGTCTTATTGTTTTCATTTTCTCTTCCATTTCCTGGATCGATTCTGGTCCCACCAGGACCCTATCCTCAAGCCGATCCCAACTCAAAGGTGTCCGACATGGTCTCCCATAAAGAAACTCGAAAGGCGCCATCTTAATGGTGCTTCGGTAACTGTTGTTGTAAGAGAACTCCACTAGTGGCAATAATTCTTCCCAACACTTTCGTTGGTCCATCACGTACATGCACAACATGTCCTCCAAGGTCTGGCTCGCTCATTTGGTTTTTTCGTCAGTCTCCGGGTGATACGCAATACTAAAGTTAAGTTGGGTTCCCAAGGCCTCATGGAAACTTGTCCAAAATCATCCAGTAAACACCGATCCTCAATTGGATATAATCCTCTTAGGCATGCCATGCAACCTCACAATCTCACTGATGAAAACTCTAGCTATGTCAGGTGCTTGATACATCGTACGCATGGGAATAAAGTGAGCACTCTTTTTCAAAGTGTCTACTACAATGAAAATTGAGTCATGTCTCCTTGCTGTCAGTGGCAATCCAACAATAAAATCCATCGAAATAACCTCCCATTTCAATTCCGAAATAGCGTGTGGTTGTAGTAATCCTGTTGGGTGTCTATGTTCAACCTTTACCTGCTAACATTCTAGACATCTGGCCACATAGTTGACTGTGTCTTCCTTCATTCCCTTCTAGAAGAATAAGGGTTTAAGGTCTACCCTCATATTTGTGACTCCCGGGTGAGCCATGTAAACTGCTCTATGAGCCTCATTCAGGATCAACATCCTCAACTCGTCGTTCGACAGTACGTAGATACAATTTTTAAACCTCAATAAACCATCACTATCAAATGAAAATACTTCAAATCATGGTACCATCATTGTGTTTTGTCCGATAAAACCCTTGACCTCTTTGTACCAGCCATCGTCATGTTGTAAAGTTAGAATATTTTCATGCAGATTCATCTGAAGCAACAGCATCGAAAAGATGCATGGTCTCTGACTCAAGGCATCCACCACTTGGCTCACTGTTCCTTTTATGTAGGTAATCTCAAAGTTGTACTCGCTAAGCAATTCTGACCAATGCCATTGTCGCGCGTTCAGGTCACTTTGCATAAAAATGTGTTGTAGTCCACAATGGTCGGTCTTTAGTTCAAATTATCGTCCAACAAGGTAGTGTCTCCAAACCTTCAAGGCATAAACAATGGCTAACAACTCCAAATCGTGCGTCATGTAGTTCTCTTCATGCCTTCTCAGTTTCCTCGAAATGTAAGTGATCACTCATCTGTCTTGCATCAAGACTCTTCCTAAGCCTTCCTTAGATGTGTCATTGCATACCAAGAAGTCCGCATCCATGTCAGGGACCTTTAGTATCGATGTTGTTGTCAACAATTCCTTGAGCCTCCAAAATGCTTCCGTTCATTTCTCGGTGCAAACAAACTTCTTGTTCTTCTTCTGCAACTCCGTGATCGTATTTGCTATCTTTGAAAATTCCTCGACGAACCATCGATAGTATCCTACCAAACCCATGAAGCTACACACTTCTGGGACATTCGTCAGTGCAGGCCATTCTACGATAGCCTCCACATTTGCTAGACCCACGGTGATTCCTTCGTTAGAGAAGACATGCCCTAAGTAGTGAATCTTCGTTTGATAAAATGTGCATTTGGACAACTTCCCATACAATTTGTGCTCTCGCAGACACTGTAGTACCAAGCGCAAGTGCTCGTCATGCTCCTGTTTCGTCCGAGAGTAGATCAAAATATCGTCAATGAATACTTGGACGAACTTGTCCAAGTACTTGCGGAACACCCCATTCATCAAACTCATAAATACCCTTGGGGCGTTTGTCAGTCCAAACGGTAAAACAATAAATTTGTAATGTCCAAACCTCATCTTAAAGGCAGTCTTAGGGATGTCATCCTCCTTGATCCATAACTGGTGATACCCTGATCACAAATCGATCTTGGAGAACACCATCACGCCCTTCATTTGATCAAACAAATCATCAATTCTTTGCAATGAATACTGATTCTTGATTGTGGCCTTGTTCAATCGACAGTAGTCAATGCAGAGCCTCCATGACCCATCCTTCTTCCGTATGAAAATAACAGGTGCACCCCATGGTGACACACTAGGACGTATCAGTCGCAGGTCCAACAACTCCTCTAGTTGGATTTTCAAATCTTGTAACTCCGGGGTCGACATCTGATAAGGCATTCTTGCTATCAGTTCAGTCCCCAGTTTGAGGTCTATGGTAAACTCCAATTCCCTCTCTGGTGGCATCCCAGGTAACTCCTCTGAAAACATGTCCACAAACTCTATCACCACTGGAAGGTGTTCTAAACCTTCTGCTACTCCCTTCTCATTTAATGCAAGGATCACATAAATATTGCACCCCTTGCACATGCTCTTCTGAAGTTGCAAGGAAGAGATGAACCTTAGGGAAACTCCCTGGTTTCGGCCTACAATCACACGTCTCTGTCCCTCATCATCGACTAAGCCCAACCATTTCGTCTTACAGTTGAGTATCACCTCATGCGATTCCAACCAATCCATACCAATCACGACATCATAATATCCTAGGATCGTGACATACATGTTGGCCCTTGTGACAAACTCTCCCAGGTTAAGGACACAGCTCATAACCTTTCCTCCAAACTTCTGTTTGGCTCCCGAAGCCATCTCTACGATGCTAAACTCATCCTGTTCGACTGCCTTTACCTTAATCCTTTTTATCACTGCACCAGAAATGAAACTCTCAGTAGCACCGAGATCTATCAAAATACTAAGGGTCTGGTCAGCGACGGTACCTGTTGTCTCGAGCACAGTCGACTAGTGCTCTGCCTAGCATTTATTCACTGTTGCATGAATTTGATGGGCCTTGCCCATATCTCACACGGTAGTGGGTCCGACTGATCTGGACACTCTAGTCCTCTCCACCAGGCAATCGTGCTGGTAGTGTGGCTCCCCACACATCCAACACCCCTTCTTCGGCCCAGTAGTCCTGGTATCCAAAGTAGAAGATGACGACCCACTAGCCTGGAACCTTGGTCTATTCTGCTAAACGGGCCTAAACTATTTCTGCTGCGAGTGACACTGCTATTGATGCTATGGTCCTCGATAAGGTGTCCTCTGCTAAGGCGTCGGTCGTGAGGTGTAGTGAAAGTGGATCCCCTTTGGAAGCCACGATATCCTAGCGTATGCTTGGCTAGTGTCTGATGCTGTTGTGCTCTAGATGAAACCTGCCCTTTTTGTCTCACCAGAGTCCTGGTCTGACCCCCACTGATAAGCTCCTCCTCTGCTATGAGGGGCTTCTGGACGACATCATGCAAGGTTTGAGGCATCAAAATCCTAACCTTTGCACGTAGGTTTTCGTTAAGGCTGAAAACGAACCTGTTGACCTTAAGTTTCTCAGTGTTAAGGTGCAGAGCATACCATAGTAGCTCCATAAAATGGGCCTCGTACTTGGGCACCGTACGACAGCCCTATCGTAAGGCATTGAACTCATTAAGCTGATGCTCAATGAATTCCTCTGAAAAGTACCTCTCTCAAAACTGTTCCTTGAATAGTTCCCATGAAATGTCTTCGACGGCCATGTTCAACTGCGGTAGGAGCGTATTCCACCATATAAGAGCTTTCCCATTTAGTTGAAAGACCTCCATGCGGACCTTCACGTTGGAGGTATAATCGTGAAGTGTGAAGCACATCGCCATGTTCTCCAACAAAGCCTCGGTGGATGCACCGTCCGGGGCATGAAAGAACTTGGTAAATTTGAACTTCTTGAGTTCATGGTGAATGCAACTAGTATTGACTTGAGCGCGTGGTGGAACCTCAGTGGGTGTCAGTGATCTAGCCTCATCTCTGTCCAAACGGCTGATCAGTGCCTCAGACATGCACTAAAAAGATCTCATCATTCATACTACATCACCAACTGCTATCTGCTCCAGTCCGAGAACCTTCTCATCTCCCTGGGGGTTAAACCCCTCAGTCATGGATGCTACTAGAGGCATCATGCCTCCTCCCCTAGCACCCCATCGTCTGCTTCTGTGACGTCCTCTAACCATGATTACCTGCACGAATACAAGTCAAATCGATTATCAATATTATAATCAAAACATATTACAACAACAAGCCTCACATAACAAGTGCAATTTTTTTTTTCTTTTTTTTTTTGTGTGTGTGCGTAGGAAGGTAATAATGACATTATACTTAACATTGCAACATGACAACGAACACCACACATGTAACTCATGCAGCAACAACCTAACGGCCTAACATAAAGGCACATTAAGCACTTGGAAGTAAAGTACGACACTCAACCGACAAAGAAATAATAATGACTACCCGTTCATCCTACACTACAATGGTTAGGACCTTCGGGACACATAAGCAACACTCAAGCCCAGGTTCCCATCGATTTTGACCATTTAAGGTCTCAGGGCTGGCGACTATTCTGAGGAATAAGGAGGTGTCTACATCCCACCCGACACAAGTAGACCAAGCCTACTAAGCTAAGGACAAACATCCTAACAACCCAACATTAATTACACAAGTAGCTAGAACCCTTACAGTGAGCAAACCAAGTGCATTACAAAACCAAGTACAACATTAATTAAAAATAACAACAACACCCTCGCCGGGAAGCGCAAGCTAAAAGAGACTTCATTCAACAACCCAACCCATCACCCAGACTAACTAATCAAGATTACCATCTAAAGAAACATGGGTTACCATTCTAAACAGGGCATGTCTAAATGAAATTTGTCTTTGATGTTCAATCTAATGTACTCTTATTACAATTCAATTTTGAGAAATTCTAAATTATAAAATGTCATCAAGGTACCATCTACCTTCGCCATAAGGGCACATCACTTAAGAAAGTCTAACCTTCAAATTAGAAGCCCAACCACAAAATTCTTCATCATGTGAGGATTGAGGTTCGACTTGCAAATTCCATCCTCATCACTGCTAAAGTGCTTGAATAATAATAATCTTCCATACCGTAATATAATTAATATAATAATGCTACGAATATTAAACTCATGCATAATGCTTCAACTCAGGCATAAATTATAATTTAACACACTAAAATGATTCAAGACATTGATATTACACTCAACATATTGCAGGGTATTAAAATATAATTTAAGCATTTTTAAAGGAATTCATGCGATTAATATTCACTTCGGCATAATGTGGTGTATCCCTTATAATTTAACACATTAAAAATCCATGCCATTAATAATATGTCGACACAATGCAGTGTATTCTTTACACTGTATAAATATAATTTAAACACTTTAAAAAGGATTCCTTTACTGTAATGATGCACCTGCATAATGCGTAATATTAAACTCAGACATAAATTATAATTTAAACAACTAAAATGATTCCAACCATTGATATTACAATCAACATATTGCAGGGTATTACTTTCATTGTCTAACATATGATTTAAGCACTTTTAAAAAGGATCCCTTACTGTAATGATGCACAGATCAATCATATTCCTGTCCAGTTAATGCAATGACACACAGGCGTAAAGATTCCCTTCGAGAGTTTAAAATGAAATTGTCCAAGGATTTAAAGGAAATGCTAGAATTAGAAACGCTCATGGATAAGAGTTGGCAAGGCGTTGGTAAAGGTACGCAACAATAGAAAGGAGGTCGGGAGGAAGGTATGAGCATCAGAACGCGCAGAGGGACATAAGCAGTTTCGCTGAGTGAGGGGAGAATGTCAGCGCAGAGCATTGAGGGAGATTCGTTGTGTGAAAAGAAAAAAACAGAAATACATGCAATATTCTTTTAATCTTGCTGGTAAATAACAAATGAAATTACATGCAATCCCCAAAATAAAAAATGAATATTACATGCAATCCCTGAAAAACAAAACGAAGTTGCATGCATCCCAATCTCAACTGGCAAGACAAACTCAAAATTGTTGTGTATGAAACATGATCGCCAGGTCTCATCTGAAGGAAAGCTACAGGAACATAGTCGATCATTTAAAGGAAAAACAAAATCATAGCTTGAAGGAAAAACTGGTCATTTAAAGAAAATTTCATTCACATTAACAAGGGCATATCGTGGTCAATTAAGGAAGCGACCGAGTCATCCGTTTAACAGCAAATCAAGGACATGTAATAGCCAATTCATTCAATCTCCCTAGCATCCATTCGAGGGAATTTTCAACATCTCCTTCATTCATTTAAAAGTAAAAAAAAATTGTGGGCAATCAATCGACAAACGATCAACCTTTCAAAGGGAAAAACGTGGGCATTCAACAACCACTCAGTAATGTATATATAAAATCGCATCCAAATATTCCTATCTAAATCGCCATCCACAAATCAATTGCTAACCATTAAAATCAGAATCTGGCCTTCCAGTAAATACATGCAATGATGAGTTTATGAAACGTAGAGTCAGAACGCAGAGTAAAACAAGAACACTCCGATGAAGATAAAATGCATTCCTGAACTGTAAAAATGTATTAACTCAGGGTAACATAATTCCATCTCTAGATAACATGCAAACATCATTCATCCTAGCGTAGAGACAACACTTTACATGTGTTAGATATTTACTATCGCTGAGGTAATATTCTTACAACCATTACATAATGACAATCGCTGAAGTAATACTTTTTGTTTTCATCCACTATCTATTTAAAATAGTAGAGGTAATATATATATAAAGATACTAACAACAACAAGAGAACGCTTGGGCCATAAGGATAACTCGTCGAACGGATTGCAGGGATTCTATCAGTCAAGGCGCAGAAAAATAAACAACAAGGAAGTAAGATCATCCATACGCAGGGGTCATACTGGAAGGCACAAGTCAAACAATCAGCCAAGGACAACAAAAAAGGTAGACGGATGATAGGCTCATCCTTCGCTTCACCATCCTTGCACAGAAAAGAAGGGCGTTGAGATCCATAGGTATTTTAACGCCAAGGAGATGACTGTAGATCAGGCTCCTAGACGACTACTTAGGCAAGGACTGGCGAGCTAGGGACTAAAGGAAAAACAATCACATGGATCACAGTCATCACCACAGGGCTGTCAAGTCATGCGAGGAACAAAGGCCATGGGAGTCAACAATCATCGAGCTAGGATAAGAAAAGTTACAGTCATCAACTTAAAAGACATCAGTTTACAATTTCCAATAAATAATAAGATCCAAGCATAAGTCCTAATACAATCTACCATTCATACGAAGAAAGTGTACCATTGCCTGTTCGCCCACCCTGAGTGATGTCCGCGCGCACAGTGAAACTCCCGCTCGTCGACCGTCGAGACTTCACCGATACCTCCTAGCCAATGCTAGGGGTACTCTTCTTTCCCCTTAGCCCCCCTAGCCGCAAAGAGGCCACACACACTATCCAGAGATTTAGAATAGCACCTAGCTCACCTCACAAGGCCGAGCTACCACTCCTCTCTGAGTTGGGTATCCCAACTCCCACAAGTAAATCAGTCAAGTAGATATTTCTGCAGCGTAACGTTACGCAAACAAAATATCCCCTTCATCCTTCTCATTCCTTCATTATATAGAGTTTCAAACTTCCTTTCTTTCCTAAAATCTCATTTAATTAACGTTTTTAAAAATAAATTCCTAAAAATTCTTCTCCGTACAAGTGTCACCCATCCCCTACATTCCTCCATTATTTAATTTCATTAATTAATTAATTATCTTATTTCCCTCACCCACCTAGATTTACTCCTAGAATCACTCCTAGGTGTCCCCAAATTCCCTTACAGGTTTTAAAGGCTTTCCCTATTATTAAATTGCTAATTCAATTTAAATTAGAAAGCTCTTAAATGGAAGGTACTTTTTTCTAAGTTTGAATTTCCATTTTTTCCCTTAAGTTCCGTTTTTTCCCTTAAGTTCCCTTTTTTCCCTTTTTATGTTACCTCCTTTTCCTAGTTTCCTAAAAAAAATATTTTCCCTCTTTCCCTTTTTTTTAATTACAACTAAAGAAGGCAGGTGTGAAATTTAACTCCTTTTCCCCTTTTATCATTAAATTAGTATATTTTAAATTATCACAAGATAAAACAATTAATTCCCTCTTTTCATTTTATTTCCACAGATTTTATTTTTTTATGAATAAATTAAATTTCTTACTCCCTTCATGTTACAAGATTTTACGAAGATCATAATTATTATTTAAGTTTTTTTTTTATTTTAATTATTATTATTTTATTTCTTTATTTTATTTTTTTAAAAGGTAGACCAAATTTTACCACTAGCGTAATTTAGACTTAAACCTTAAATTTCGTACTGGGCGACATTTAATTAGCGAAATTGTTTTAAAATTTACTTAACATGTTATTTGTCATAAGGCCATCTAGGTTCATCCCTCTATCATCAACAACACGACGTTCCCTTCAAGACACACTAGGTGCTCCAAGGGTGCCACTAGCCTCACCAGTTCCCTTGTGCGACGCGCCCTTCAAGACACACTATGTGCTCCAAGGGTGCCACTCGGACTAGGAATAGTATTGAGAGACTTATTAAAATCCTCCACTTGACCATTTTCTTGTGGATAGTAGGGTGACGAATGTTCTTTATTAAACCCATGTTTTGATGTTAGCATAGTCATTATATTGTTATGGAAGTGACTTCCATGGTCTGTGGCAATCTCCTTTGGAATACTGAACCTAGCTACCATCTGGTTAAAAATGAAAAGAGAAATTGGCTCTCTGTCATTACCAAATGTCAGCATGGCCTCGACCCTCTTATTGAAGTAGTCTACCACCATGGTGATATAATGATGCCCCCTATACGAAGCTCGGTGGAATGTAGCAAATCCAATCCCCCATTTAGTGAAGGGACCGATAGAAATAACTGGAAACATGGGAGTTGTGTCTGTCCACATCTTCCAAGACAATATCTACCATGGGTGACACTTCTTTATTTCCTCTACACAATATTTGATTAATGAGTTCCATAAGTATCTAGCATGAAGAATTTTATGGGTTGTTTCCAACCCAGATAAGTGAATTCCACATGCTCCAGTGTGAAAATCATTCAACACAAGAGTTGCCTCTTCATGAGTAAGACAATGACAAAGAATGCAATCAACTCCCCGACAATATAAAGTATCATCGATGATAAGATAGTTCTATTCTTGATGGCATATCCGTCGATGCTCATCACAAGAAGCATAGGAAGGGCACTTCAAAGTCTAAATATACACAAGTATATATCCATACCAAGGTTCCAAAGATGCAATAAGGAAAAGATACCCATTGGTCAGTGACTCTATGGGAAAATTGTTACCACTTTCGACCGAAAGTTCCAAAATTAGCTCAGCAAAGACCAAAGAATTTTTAGATTTCGCCGAAACAAAATACAAGTAAAACTCTTGAAGGATGACTATACATCGACTAATTTTACCACTGATAACCCATCGTTTCAATACATATTGAAAAGGATTCACAACATCTATGACAATGGTCTTGCGAAGTAGAATTTAATGATAGAATCGTTGGACAACATGGGCAACTGCCAAAGTGATTTTTTGAGCATGGGCGTAGTTGACTTCTGGTCTGACCAAACCTCAAATGATATAGTAGATAACATGCTCTTCAAGAACATCATCCTCTTGGACCAAGACCATGCTAATAGTAGACTTTGTGACTGCCAAATACAACAATAAATCCTTTCCATAATACGAAGAACTAAGCAGAGGGGTAGACATTAGAGCACATTTCAACGCTTGGAAAGAGTGTCGAGCCACTTCATCCAAATAGAATGGGACCCATTTTTTCAAAAGACACATAAACCCTTTAGTAATCTCGGCATAGTTGGAAACAAAACTCCGAAGAAATTTAGCTTTCCCCTATATACTTTGAAGTTGGGGGAGTGTGCACGGGGGAGGAAATTGAACTATTTCCTCAACCTTTAGAGGATCGACCATGATTCCCTTAGTATACATGATAAAACCTGTTAAGGTCCTAACCCGCACATAGGTAGATCAATGTATTCAGATGTAATAAAGGTCGATATTAATAAGACCTTTCAATAAAATAGAATAAGATGGATGTAAGAAGACCTAATAGAAGCTTCCGCTTCTAGAAGGATCTTCCTCTAGATGCTTATTTTTAGTATAAATAGGAGTCGAGGGTATGTGAACCCTAGCTTGGATATTATTGTAACAAAGCACTGCTCGACTGGAGGTTGCCCCCTCGAAGAGGCCTGTGAACATTGCTATCTGATTCAAAGTGCTATTTCTGTTGCTATTTCGTATATCGTTTCTGTGTATTGTGAAAATTATGATGGATATTTTACTGTTATTATGTCATTTCTAGCATTTCATTTCTGTTCTGCATATTTTATATATCTGGTATCTTGCAAGTGGTATCAGATCACTTTCCTTGGTAGAAATTGTGGGTATTTTTTTTCCAGGGTAGAGACGTATTCCGACGTCTTTAAGCCACAGAGATCTGTCGTTACGCGCATAAACCCGCGGTTGAGGGATTCATACATGCAGGAAACACAAGTGGTTCTTAAGCGCACGTCTGTTGGCCACCCTTGTAACCCCTGTTGGTACCCCTTCGAGTGGTAGCGCATCAGACAACACCTGTGTACG
>ML777848.1:1293636-1333094 GCA_009831015.1 Picea engelmannii | reverse complement strand
ATAAGACCTTTCAATAAAATAGAATAAGGAGGATGTAAGAAGACCTAATAGAAGCTTCCGCTTCTAGAAGGATCTTCCTCTAGATGCTTCTTTTTAGTATAAATAGGAGTCGAGGGTATGAGAACCCTAGCTTGGATATTATTTTAACAGAGCGCTTCTCGACTGGAGGTTTCCCCCTCGAAGAGGCCTGTGAACATTGCTATCTGATTCAAAGTGTTATTTCTGTTGCTATTTCGTATATCGTTTCTGTGTATTGTGAAGATTATGCTGGATATTTTACTGTTATTATGTCATTTCTAGCATTTCATTTCTGTTCTGCATATTTTATATATCTGGTATCTTGCAAAACCTAACAAGCAACCCGATGTTATGAAAAAGCTACACTTATTTGGATTAAGATGAATCCGGTAGTAGTGACACCTCTCAAGCACAAGTTGTAAGTGGGCAGGATGATGAGATCTCTTACGAGAACATGATGCTAGATCATCAAGATACGCCTCGTTGAACACACTGTCCACACTAAGAGGGGGAGGGGTGAATTAGTGTGTGTACTTTTCCAACTTTTCTTCTTCTTGCAAGTTAGCAGTTAAACCATTTTGAACAAATTAAGAACAATTAAATCATAATCACAATGGACACAGAAGATACCATACGTTTGTATATAATTTATATGAATATATGTGAATATAATAATAAGGATTATTACCATGATTACACATAGATATATAGTTCTAATTTTGTCAATGTTGCATAAGAGTATTTTCATATTTCATTGTGGTTTGCATATTTAGATTGCACAGAAGTAAAATACTCCATGAGTAAATTTGATTGGTTGAATGTTGAAAAGTTCACATTTATTTGGAGTTACTACTAATGCATGCATATTTGGAAACTTTATCGTTCATATTCTAAATTGTCTAGGGCCTTATCCAAGCATGAGGTGATTGTTAAAACCATTCAAACCACTATCCCTAATGAATAATAGTTATAATTTGATTGTTAATTTAAGAATTTTTTCTATGGCTGAATAATAAATTCAATGTTTCAATATTACTATATATTAACATAATTTTATTTCAATATTTTTAATATAAGAATGACGAATATATATATATATATATATATATATTAGTTATTGACAACAAAATATGAATGGTAGGTAAATTATGGTATTGTTTTATAAAATTGTAAACCATATTTTTACTAAATTTATGAATAATTTTTCAATATACAAATAACAATATTAATCATTGTACTACATTTATTTTTTAGAAGCAAGAGATCTATCAAATAAATTTTTGATTATATTTAATATGAACATAGTCTTCTTACATGCAATTCACAAAACTTTATTACAAAACAAGTCATTTCCAAAGAATTGAAACATTCATACAAGTAAAGAGATTTATTTTTTATATTCATAGATTAGAAAATTATTTGAATCAGTGGTTTTGCATTTTTGAGATTGGTCTATGGATATATGCATAACATAAAAATGTAAATAAGTTTTTGAAAAACAAAATTGAACGAAGACTAATTTAAATTCATTCTCACACAAAATGATTGTAACATGGTACCAAAAAAAAATCATATTGATGTTAAGTAATTAAACATTACACATATTGTATTTGAACAAGACATAGAAAACATATTAATAATTGACATGATACCTAAAAAGAACTGATATTAAGTGATAAAACATTACACATATTGTATTTGAACAACACATGGAAAACATATCAATAACACTTTTCAAATCCATGACTTAGATTAGCAGCCTTTCAGGGAGGGTTGCCTCCGAATCAATTACAACCTACCTACATTTTAACTTGTTCTCGACATTTTTCAAATGAGGGGAATACATTAATACAAATATAAAGGGTGGATATTTGATTTAACATGAATTCAAATCAATTACAACCTACCCACATTTTAACTTGTTCTAAAAAAWTTTCAAATGAAGGGAATACATTAATACAAATATAAATATAGAGGGTGGATTTTTTATTAGTCCTTTCCCTTCGGGCTTTGGGGCTATTAGTAATCAATTTTCAAGGATTCAATTTATTTGACACGAAAACCAATAAAATTTTACCTTTTTAATCAAATTTTTTACTGTTCATACGATTTTTAGTTGGAAATTCATATGTTTTAACCTAAGTTTTTACTTTCCCCTCTTATTTGGCCTCTTCCCAAGGCACCGACTGCTAATACCTTAGCTTATCTTTCTTTACATGCATACATTTAAGGAGTTTTTTTTCCCAACTATGTAATGCTAGAAATTATTCCAGCATTACTTCTTCACACATTAAATGTTTGTGAAGATACTCATAGTATTTCTTTGCACTTGTTATTTCTTTAATATGTTGTTGCCACCGAAACCAACATGCAAACCTACGTGTTGTTTCTCTATCCTTTACAAAACAACCTCATCCCCTCTTGCCAGGACTTGCCAGGACCGACCTCTGCCCGTGTTTCTCTTGCCAGGACCGACCTCTGCCTATGTTTCTCTTGCCAGGACTGACCTCTGCTTGATATATGGGATGTCCTCCCCTCTTTCCAGGACAACTCTGCATGATATATGGGACGTCCTACCCTCTGGGTTTGTTTCTCTTGACTCCATGATATATGGGACAACACCAGATTCAAACACTAGAGGAGCTCATTCCTTTTCCTCTTAAGTCATTTGGTTCCATCAGGATGATCAACGTGTCATCCCCACTCTGAAGCACATATCACTTCTGAATCGTGAAGAGAATGCGTAGGAAATATATGTTCAGACTAGGGATAAAGGAGAGGCGAAGCTCTTCTCTAGTCTAGGCAGTGAAAAAGAAGCATCCTCATACATCTCCGCATCCAATGTAGCAGGCTCGCTATGGAAGCATCCTCATACATCTCCGCATCCAATGTAGCATCCTCATACATCTCCGCATCCAAAACCTATCGAGAAGAAGGATTGGTTATAGTCAGAAGATGATATATTGTTCAAATCAAATAAAATCTCGTCTATTGTACCTGCATTTCCTGCAAATTGATTGGAATGCAAGGATTTTTGGTCCTCTTATGTTTCAACAAGATTACCATCTTCCATACGAAAGGCCACGCTCTCGGAATCATCTTCAGGGATCAAATCTTTTACAAATAGGTCACACCCGGTGGAGCTTCAACCAGCGGTCCTCTTCAGGCAGCGAAGCTTCAACCTTCGAATACTGGACATTAGAGGGTGTAACAAACTACAGGAGCTACCAGGTCCTCCTATCAATTCTCTTATTGTTCTCCCTCCTCAGATAGCTTACCCCCCTTAGCTCGCTCACCCCTTTTGCGCAAAAACTGATAGTGGCCTTACTAAATAACTTTCCCACCTCCTCAGGTATTTGCATTTCACCGAGATTTCGATTATCCATTGCAATCCTTTGTAACTCTTCATGTTGACCTGCCAATCTTCGTTCTAGAAGCTCAATAGGAGGTTGTTGTTCCAAAGGATGAGTCCCTAAAGGCTGTCGCATAACTGGACCAAAATGTTCTGGAACCATGTATGGGTGTCTTTCATGTTATCCTGACATGTTTCCTTGTTCGACCATTTATGTAAAGGTACTGCATTGTCTTAACATAATTGACAAATTAACATAAATTAGAAGATAAACCCATTTTCTAAATAGATGGACCCTGTGATTCTAAATTAGGAGATCTGAATGTAAGAAGTTGAATGAGATCTGACCAACATTAGACATCAATATCCCCATGGAGTTTATTTCTGGTTTATGGATGCATGTCCTTTTTTTATGGACAGGTGGTCAATTTATTGGAAATTCTATATTATAATTATAATCAGTTTAATTTACTTTTAAGAAATTGCATATTATAATTAGTTTATTTTCATCATTTTGAAATTTTCTGGTAGCTATTATTCTTTCAGTAAACAAGATGGCATTTTCCTTTTTGTTAGTGGGTGAAAATAATTTACCTTTACGGGCTCTTACCTTTTTGTTAGATGCTTGCCAAATTTTCACATAAAACGTACAGACCAGGCCACCAGAGTGATTTCTCCAGTGTCTATGCTTATGTGTAATCCAATGGAGTTTCGTTCCCTCCCACTTTTTTCTCCTTTACGAATGCATTAATATGCATTAATTTTTTGAGACCCTCACTGTGCTCCTTTATGAATGTGTGCCGAGAAAATCCAATGACTTTTCTCCATTTCGCAACCTTTAAATGAACTCGTTGTGAGAATTCCCTCATGGACTCTCACTTTTGATATTGTTCATTATTTTTGGGCAACATTAAGGATTTCGTGCTCCATTACTCTCATCGCCTTGGAACCTTCCATTAACGTAGCCCAATTCATTATAAAAACTTTTGACTTCACGTTGTCATTGTTGGTCACAGTTCCGATTTCTCTGTGCATACATTTTCTTGGCCAAGGATTTGAGTGACTTTAAAGCCATCGGTGTTATCAAAATGGTAAAACCTATTGCACATGTTTCAAAGGGTTACTATTTTCATGTTGTAGGTGATTTACTTGCCCATCATGCAGAGTAGTCGTAATGCTTGTTGTTCCGAAATGGATAGAATTAACTATCCAGGATGTTAAGAATTAAATGAATGAGGATTGCAACTTGCACTGTAAGTGATATTCACTAATTGTTGGTGGCGTTCCCCCTTCATGTTTGAATATATTAAAAAAAAAGGTACTATCATTTGTTTAATACATAATTTTCACCCAAGTTACAATGTACACTACCTATCATTTGCTTAATACAAAATTTTCACCCAACTTACAGTGACACAATATTACTATATATTTTAAAAAATAACCATTATGTTTGGGGATTGTAATGAAATTGAAATATAAAAGTTTGGTGCATTATATAGAATCGTACAAATGACATACCATTTACTTTGCCAAACATTATTCACAATTAATTCCCATAAAGATCAAACTGTTCCTCTGCTATCTATAGTGGTGCTTTGCTACCGTTCTAGCACTTTATGATCGTCCTTTCCCTATAATATTTCCATTGCTTGATTGGGATTATTTTTCCAAGCTCGCATACAAGCTATAAACGTAGAACTTGTTGAATTGCTCGAAGAGTCTGATACCCATACCATCTAGTATTTCTATGTGAAATTCAATAATATGTGCTTGTATGTGTCTAGACATACGAGAACATTACTCACAAAATTATTCACAGCACATTTTGAAAAATAATTATTTATGGTATAACGTTGTTGAAATGAACCAAACAGAACTCAATAAGCTAATGAGATGAACTAAAATGTTGGGGTATCTTATTCAACAAGTAATGATCTATCCTTCTGCTCAATCAACATTTAAAAAAGAGCAAGAATATTGAAGCAATACCTATACCAAAAGTAATATCTAGATCGAAAAACCATACAGAGAAAATCAAGTCCAGTAGAGATAGATCTATAGTTCAATCTACAGTTCAAACTAGGGCTAATCCAAACCGAACAAACATGTTTTTCTCTCCGGAGCTACAAATTTTGTTGCTATCTCCTCCCTTCTTGGAAGGGACTTGTTGCTCAACAACTCCCCTTGTTTAACATGAATTCAAACATCGATCATGGGTTTCTCTTCATTGAATTGCTAGAGGTTTTTGAGATCTTATTTCTTAAATAGTGCATGGAGTCCAATTCTAGATTTGCATGCCATTCACTAAAACAACATGATTCAAGGGAATTTGACACTATTCATAATGACTATTGGAGGTCCCCTCTACCCAAGCTCACATTAGAAAAACATGGACCGTGATATGGGAATGGAAAAATAAATCAACATTTTTATATAAAAATATTACTATATAAAAAATAATATTATTTCATTAACTTATTTTTTAATAAATATTTACTATATCAATTTTAATCTTTTTGAAAATTAAAATTTATTACTATATAAAAAATAATATTGTTTGATTAACTTATTTTTTAATAGATATTTACTATATCACTTTTAATCTTTTTGAAAATTAAAATTTATTACTATATAAAAAATAATATTGTTTGATTAACCCCCGGATGGGGTGACACACAGTGACGCCTTGCCACATGGCTCAGCATCAAGCCACAGCTGAAATGTTGTAGGCTGCTCCCCATCCCTTCCGCATTTACGATGGTAGCTGGCCATTACAACCACTATACAGAGGAGGGACTTCTCCCTCGCGCGAACGCACTCGCTCAGCCAACATTCAATATGAATGGATGAATGGGAAGCCATGCGAAGCCGGCATTTGATAATTCAAAAGTTGGAGAGCCTGGACAGAGATGGTTCACTCTCGTTTTGGACCTCCCCGCCGGTTGGGAGCTCTGGTGCAGTTTTGGTTCACTCTCGTTTTGGTGCATTCTCGTTTTGGATCATTCTTTATGTATCCTTATCCACCCCTCATCAACAATGACAAGGAAGTGAGGCAGGCCTCACTAAGGCTCGACACGGTACACCCACAAAGAGTAGAGGCGAAGGAGGAAGAACCTGGAGCGCGCTCTGTCAATGGAAACTTCCATTCTTCGACAGAGAGCTCGAGTCGACCAATTGGCACTCCATGCCATTATCGTTGAGCCAGGGATAGAACGTAGGACACACACCATGGAAATTGATCCCGGAAGTTGTCTAAAGGAAGGCGTTGCGGACGAGTTTCCAACCTATTATGTTGAGGAAACACCATACCTGGAGGATTTAGAAACCACCCTGGAACCCCAAGCCACAGTGCCTGAAATATAGGCTGGAAGCGGTCTGAAGGGAGAGCCGGCAGATGAATTCCCAATTTGTATTATGGAAGATATACTGTGGACGGATGATCACAGCCCCACCAACCATGCTGAGAAGGCAACGAATGAGGACAAGGCTCGGGACAATGCATGCGCAGAAAGGAATGTGGACGAGACCAAAGCAGGGATGATTGTGTATGCGACCAACACAAGACTGAACATGATTGAGGCCAGAGCAGGGATGAACGTGGAAGTGGGGAACGAAACCTTCGACAAGGCAGGAAATAATGACTTGCATGGTCCAATCCTCCGTGCAGAGCATCTGGCTCTGGTGTTCGAACTCTGAGGCCACATGGAAGACCAAGATCATAGATCCCTCCTCATAGGACAGTGTATGGACTTGCCCCTTGACACGTACTCCAATGATCCAGCAAAGAGGAAATGTCCAATGTGCACACAACTGTTCGCCATCCCAGCTAGATCCACATGGCAGAAAGGCAATGGCGACAGGTCACCGAGTATCTGAGTTCTCCTATGCTAGTTTGTTTTCTGTTTAATCATGTTGTTGCTAAGTGTAAACTTGAACTATGGCCATCTGTCCCGGTTTCCTTCGGGCAGGAAAGAGGGAAAAATAGTCTTAGCTTATCCTCCTAGACTCATTTCACTCCAAACTATGTTGGTTTCTGGTAAAACGAAAACATTTTTGGTGGCTCGGGACGACTATATCTCTGTGTATTTTGTCAATGTTTCTTTGTTAACTTAATATAGAAGGTACTATCTTCTTTTACTTAAAAAAATATATATTGTTTGATTAACTCATTTTTTAATAGATATTTACTATATAAATTTTAATCTTTTTGAAAATTAAATTTTGAATGGTTGAGATTTCAATTCAATAGGAAAATATATTTTCCTTGATAATCATGTTTAATATGTCACAGAACCTCTATGCATGCCACTGATTGTTTTTCATTCATGTATATGATGTTAATTTCACATTTTTATCCTTGAACTAGTTTGAGGAACTTGTAATCCTATTGTCTTTTGAGATTGAATGGAAAAAATATTTTCATTATTTTAAAACACAATTCTAGTCTCTTGGGAACCCAAATCTTCCTAATCTTCCAACCCTAAAATAAAACTTTGTTAATGAAATAAAATTAAAGAATGGAATTATTAATGTTTGATGAAAATGTTGTGAGGTTTAGTGGAGGTGGCATATGATGCCATGATTTCCACTCATATCATTTTTTCTCAATTACCTTTAATTATATTGTTTGTGTAACATCCCGTTCTTGCGCATAATGAGCAAACTTATTCTTTGAGGACACTTGCTCGCAAGTGATCCAGATTATTATACTATTAAACATTTGATTTTGATTATGAGGAATTATGGGTTGATGGCATGTTGTTTTGCTGCATTGACATAGATAGGTTCTATTGACTTGGTTTTATTGAGTGTGTAGGATTTTGTACCTCGAGGATGCAGAGGCATCGATGGAACCCCTTGGACTATGGATCGAGTCGGGGAGTGAACTATTGGGGTTTGATTGTTTTATATGTGATATTAGTGCATCTGATTAGATGATATGATTATGGATATATTTCTGACATGATTCGTTGATGATGCAGGTTGATGATAACTTGCCAAACAGACTCACATGTGGAGTAGAGGGGTCATGCACGAATACTAGATATGTTGAGGGAGAAGTGTGGACAACAAACCTACCACAACCTACTAGAACTCTCTTCGTGGCTCAAACTGTAGGTTAACGATTACCTAGTTTGAGAGGACCCACAATGCCGTGTGGACAGACTGCGATAGTAGCTCATGATGATTCTAAGGGGCACACAATAAGGCAGGGGCCTTATTCCTTAGAGGCCCTTCGTCTCCCACAATATCACTTGGTGGAGTATTGACTCCAGGGGTTGTTTATGTCTACCAAGTCAGTGAAGAGGCGAGTGGCACCCTTGGAGCACGTGGTGCATCCTGAAGGGCATGTCGCACAAGAAAAATGGAAAGAAGCGAGTGGCACCCTTGGAGCACGTGGTATGTCTTGAAGGGCACGTCACATTGTTAATTAATAAATGAATAAACCTATATGTCCTTAGGATGAATAACGTGATAAGAAAAATTTAAAACATTTTCCTGAATAAAATGTCGCCCAACCTCAAAAATTAAAATCTAGGTCTAGGTGAAACTTGCGGTAAAAGAAAGAAAAAAAAATGTTTAAATAAAAATAAAAATAAATAAATAAAAATGATAATCATCATTAATCTTGTGTCGAGAAGGGAGTGAGTAATTGTTTTAATTTATAAAAATCTTTTGGGGGATAAAATTAAAAATAAGGGGGGGAATAATTGTTTTGTCACTTATACTAATTAAAATTATTAATTAAAAGGGGAAAAGGGAAAAAGTTGATTTTCTGCACCTACCAAATTGAGTTTTAAATAAAAAGGGGAAAGAGGGAAATCTAAAATAATTAGGAAACTAGGAAAAAATGGGAAACATAAAAAGAAAGGGGAAACCCAAGGAAAAAGAAGAAAGTCTAACTTAGTAAGAAAGTCTAAGAAGAAAGTCTCGATGTTCATTGATTCCTATGGCCTTCGATCCCTGCCTATCTTGACCATCCTATGGTTTATTGATTTGTGTTTATTGCGGTTTATTTTTTCCTTCGCCCCTAGCTCATCAGTCCATGCATGAGAAATCGACCAGGAGCTTGATCTACGGTTGTCACTTCGGTGTTAATAGACCTATGGATCTAAACACCCTGCTTTTCTGTGCATGGATGATGAGTGAAGGATGTTCTTGCTAGTCGTCTACCCCTGTTGATTGCTCCAAGTAGTGTGTGATCTTGTGCCTTGATCTGTTTAATTAACCCTACAAAATTTGATTGATGGCGAACTTTTCTTTAAACTATGCGTTTTTATATCTCATTTGTTATCTCGTTTTATGTCTCATTTTTATATCTTGCTGGACATTTCTAGTGTTTTTATTTCTTGTTTTGTTTTCCTGGCGATTGCTTCTTCTTCGGCTACACTTCGTGTGACTTGGTGGTGAATTTTTCCAAACGATTTATTTGTTTATTTCTGGTCAGTTTGTTTATATTTCTAGGTTCTCGACAAGATACACGCTTTTCGTTTTAGACAACCAATGTATATTGATTAATACGAATTATACTTCTGGGCATTTTTATAAGGATATAAACTCCGCAGATTAATTTATTTGAATGCTAAAAACTCAGTGAATAAACTGGTTAGTCCTCTATGCGCTATATTTAGGCCTCTATGTAGACTGAAGATGGCGTTGCCTTTGCTTGGCTCTGCTTGTTTGTTTTGAAACCAATATAGGACATCGGTGTCCCGAACTTGTTAGAACTCTTGTAGCTATTTCTGAATTTTTTCTTTCATCTCCTAGAGGGTTTACCATCCCAGAATTAAATTTGGTTTCCACACTCTTGATCTGCTCTGGTTTTGGATTCCATCTTGAGTTTGGTTCAAGAGGGATCCACTCCTCATTCCATGATAATGCATCTGTACACTATTACAATTCTCTGGACTCTATTTTACGTTTTACATATTGTAATTACGTTTGAAATAATTGTACATCTAAATGCATAGAAATTGAAATAACTTTGATCACAGAATAGCCCTGAAATTACCACTGGGAATTTCTATTAAAAATCCCACCTAAACCTCCCAGCCATATCTAGAGTTTTGTTTGAACCCAACAAACCAAATTTACATTTAATTTAAAACTGATATCTAAAGAATGTGGAAAAAAATAACTCTATGCAAATTATGAAACCAAATATTGTAAATGCAACATGCAGTTGCATCAATTTTCATTTACTGGTCTGAGCTATAGGCATTTAAGATGTTGTTGATTTAAGACAATCGACATTGTTATGAAGCACTTGGGTGGTTAAGAGATAATTTGAAAGATTAATTTATATAATATCTAGCTATGGGTTACCCTAGAAAGAATATGAATGATAATGGTTAGAAGGCGTTAGAAGATGGATGGATTTAGTGAATTTTAGTATCTAAAACAATAATGATAATGAAAATTGAAGAAATAATTGAGTCAAGTGATAAATCCTAGAATGTGTTGGACAAATATATTAATTTTGATCAGCTAAGTTATTGTATGTGTTTTACTTTACCTGACAACGTTTGTAATTGGCTTTATTATTTCTGGACAACGTTCCTCCTTTTCTTGATTAGCAATGATAATTAATGTGGTAGGATATAGTTAATATTAACATCAAGTGCGCATTGATTAGCCTGATATAACATTTAACATTAAAACAACAAGATAGCATTAAAATTTTGATTTGATGATTATTTTTTTAACCATAAAACCACATGAAATTAACCCGCTTAAATGGCATAGTCATTTCTCAACAGTTCTTTTTAATGTTAATAAACAACTGCCCTTTTGGTACGATTAGTATAGATAGACAACATGTTGTAATGTAATTTGTTAATAAGTATTTCATTATAGCCTTCTGCATTGATATGGTTAATGTTGTTATATGATGTCAAGTGCTAGTTAGATTACAATTTGGGATCAATTTAGAATTGCCCTTTGATCGTAAGTAATGATAAAATTAGATCTGTATTTAACAATATTTAGATGGTAATTATTGACTAGTTAGACTTGATAAAGGGTTGGGTGGTTGATGAAGTCATGTATTTTCTTGTGTCTTCCCTGATAGTCATCCTCTGGTGTCTCGTCGACCTGTTTTTGGGGTTTGTGAGTGGTTTTATTATCGGTGTTTGGATCCTAGCATGTTGGGTTTATCTAGAGTCCTTGGTCCAGTTAGGATGTTTGGTACCAAGGTTATTGATGCATCTATCACCTGGGGATGGCATGATTCTTGATGAGGGGATCATGGCACATCCTATTGGATAGCGGCAAATGAGAGCTTGGCCGGAGTCGGTGCATTCTGGGTGAATGTAGTCGAGCATTGTAAGTTGCTTTTTTCACATGGGTGGAATGCCTTCATGTGTTTGGTTCGCATGCCTTGAGGTTCTAGTATTTTTCATCATGGGTCATTGTGTTAGGAGGGGGATGCTGTCCCTTAGCTTGTAGAAGTGTCTTGTTTGCGTTGGGCAGGTATTTGTTCCTCCTTGTTGATATACGCATGTTTCACCTAGTTGCCCTTATGCCAGTACGTGGTGTCATAGTTTCCTGTTGCCTGGACTGCATGCTTTCATTCATCGTCAGTGGTGTGGTTAAACTATTATCGTTGTCACCTTATTTCATAAAAACAAAAAAAAAATTGAACTTATTCTTCACTTGTAGTCGTAACGATGGGGTTGTTACATATGGTATTAGAGAAAGGTTCAACCTGCGACTTGGGATCACTATGGCTTTCGTTGATATGATTTTGATTATAATGTTGCTAATTGAGTTGACTTGTATTCGTGCAGGTAAGCATGGTTAGAGGACATCGTGGAGGCAAAAAATAGGGTTCTAGGGGAGGAGGCACGACGCCTCCAATAGCATCCACGCGTGAGGGGTCTAACCCCCAGGGAAATGAACAAGTTGTCGGGCATGAGCAGATAGAGGTGGGTGATGTGGTTGGAATGATGAGGTCTTTTCCGTGGATGTCTGAGGCACTGATCAACCGTTTGTAAAAAGATGAGGCCACAACACCGACATCCCCTGAGGGTCTAGCGTGGGCTCCGATCTGTACTGGTAGAATTCACCGCGAACTTGAAAAGGTCAAATTTCTTGATTTCTTTAGTTCCCTGGATGACACAGCCGCCGAGGCATTGTTGGAGAATATGGCGATGTGCTTTTCAATTCGCGACTATACCTCCAACATGAAAGTTTGCATGGAAGTCTTCCAACTGAAGGGAAGCGCTCTTCTATGGTGGAAGACGCTCCTGCCACAACTGAACATGGCCGTCGAAGATGTGTCATGGGAACTATTTGAGGAATGGTTCTGAGAGAGGTACCTATCAAAGGAATTCATTGAGCATTAGCTCAATGAGTTCAATGCCTTATGATAGGGTGGTCATATGGTGCCCAAGTATGAGGCCCATTTTATGGAGCTTCTTCCGTATGTGTCACATGTTAATACTGAGAAACTTAAGGTCAATAGGTTCATGTTCAGACTTAATGGAAGCATACGTGCAAAGGTTAGGATTCTGATGCCTCAAACCTTGCATGATGCCATACAAAAGGCCCTCGTAGTAGAGAAGGATCTTATCAGTGGGGGTCTGAGAAGGACTCCAACGAGACCAGAATGGAAGGTGTCATCTGGTGCGCAATAGCATCAGACACTAGCTAGACATACGCCAGGGTATCGTGGCTTCCAGAGGGGATCCACTTTCACTACACCTCAGCGACTGGCACCTCAGTAGCAGACACCTTATCAGGGACCACAACATCAAGAACATAATCGACCGCAGTAGCAACAGTTTAGGCTTGCTCAACAGAATAGACCAAGATTCCAGGTCGGTGGGCCATCATCTTCTACTTTGGGTACCAGGAGTACTGGACTGAAGAAGGGGTGTTGGACGTGTGGGGAGCCACACTACCAGCGTGACTGCCCAGTGGAGAGGACAAGAGCATCTTGATCAGTCGGACCCACTACCATGGGAGATTTGGGCAAGGCCCATAGGATTCATGCAGCGGTGAATAATCACCAGGAAGAACACAAGTCGACTATGCTCAAGCAGTCAGGTACCGTCACTGACCAGACCCTTAGTATTTTGATAGATCCTGGTGCTACTGAGAGTTTCATTTATGGTGCGACACTAAAAAGGACTAAGTTAAAGGTAGTCGAACAGGACGAGTTTAGCTTCATAGAGATGGCTTCGAGAGCCAAACAAAGGGTTGGAGGAAAGGTTATAGGTTGTACCCTTAACCTGGGAGAGTTTTTCACTAAGGCCAACTTGTACGTCATGACCTTAGGATCTTATGACGTCGTGATCGGTATGGACTAGTTGGAATCGCATGAGGCGATACTCAACTGTAAGATGAAATGATTGAGCTTGGTCGATGATGAGGGACAAGAACGCATGATTGTAGGACAAAACCAGGGAGTTTCCCTAAGGTTCATCTCTTCCTTACAGCTACAGAAGAGCATGCGCAAGGGATGTAAGCTTTATGTGATCCTTGCGTTAAACGAGAAGGGAGTAGCGGAAGGTATAGAACATCGTCCGGTGGTGAGAGAGTTTGCAGATGTCTTTCTGGAGGAGTTACTTGGGATGACACCTAAGAGGGAATTGGAGTTTACTATAGACCTGAAACCGAGGACTGAACCGATAGAAAGAATGCCTTATTGGATGTCGACCCTGGAGTTACAGGAGTTGAGAATGCAAATGAAGGAATTGTTGGACCTAGGATTGATACGTGAAAGCCTGTCACCTTGGGTTGCACCTGTTATTTTCATACAAAATAAGGATGGGTCATGGAGGCTCTGCATTGACTAGCGTCAATTGAATAAGGCAATGTTCAAGAATCAATATCTGTTGTCGAGGATAGATGATTTGTTTGATCAGATGAAGGGTGCGATGATGTTCTCAAAGATTAATTTGCGATCAGGGTATCACCAGTTATAGATCAAGGAGGATGATGTCCCTAAGACCGCCTTTAAGGCAAGGTTTGGACATTATGATTTTACTGTTTTACCGTTTGGACTGAAAAATTCCTCAGGGGTATTTATGAGTTTGATGAACAGGGTGTTCCACGAGTACTTGGACAAGTTCGTCCAAATATTCATTGACGATATTTTGACTTACTCTCAGACGACGAAGGAGAATGATGAGCACTTGATCTTGGTACTACAGTGTCTGTGAGAGCACAAATTGTATGGGAAGTTGTCCAAATTCTCATTTGATCAATCGAAGATTCACTACTTAGGGCATGTCATCTCCGACAAAGGTATTTCCATGGATCCAACAAAGGTTGAGGCTATTATGGAATGCCCTGCGCCAATGAATGTCCCGGAAGTGCATATCTTCATGGGTTTAGCAGGATACTATCGACAGTTCATCGAGGGATTTTCAAAGATAGAAAATCTGATCACAGAGTTGAAGAAGAAGAACATGAAGTTTGTTTGGAATGAGAAATGCGGGGAATCTTTTAGGAGGCTCAAGGAGCTGTTAACAACGACATTGATTCTAAAGGTCCCTAACATGGATGGAAAATTCTTGGTATTCACTGACGCATCCAAGGATGGCTTTGGTGGAGTCCTGATGCAAGACGGTCGAGTGATCTCTTACATATTGAGGAAACTGAGAAGGCATGAGGAAAACTATGCGATGCATGATTTGGAGTTGTTATCCATTGTATATGCCTTGAAGGTTTGGAGACACTACCTTGTTGGATGAAAATTTGAACTAAAGGTGGACCACTGTGGACTACCACACATCTTTACACAAAGCAACCTGAACGCGTGACAATGGCATTGGTCGGAATTTCTTAGTGAGTACGAATTCGAGATTACTTACATAAAAGGAACAATGAACTGAGTGGCATATGTATTGAGTTGAATACCACGCATATTTTCGGTGTTGCCTCTTCAAATGGATCTATGTGAAAAAATTCTGAATTTACAGCGTGGTGATGACTAGTACAAAGAGGTCGAGGGTTTTATTGGACAAAACACAATGATGGTACCAAGATTTGAAGGATTTACATTTGATGATGATGGATTATTGAGGTTTAAAAATTGGATTTGCATACCACCGAATGACAAGTTGAGGATCTTGACCCTAAGCGAGGCTCATAAAGCAGTATACATGGCTCACCTGGGAGTCACAAAGATGAGGGAAGACCTTAAACCCTTACTCTTCTAGAAAGGGATGAAGGCAGACATAGTCAACTACGTGGCCATATGTCTAGAATGTCAACAAGTAAGGGCTAAACATAGAAATCCAACAGTATTACTACAACCACACACTATTCCATAATCGAAATAGGAGGTTATTTCGATGGATTTTATTGTTGGGTTGCCACTGACGGAAAGGAGACATGACTCGATTTTCATAGTAGTAGACACTCTGACAAATAATTATCACTTTATTCCTATGCGTACAATGTATTAGTGAGATTCTCAGGTTGCATGGCGTGCCTAAGAGGATTATATCTGATCGAGGATCAGTGTTTACTGGACGATTTTGGATGAGTTTCCAAGAGGCCTTGGGAACCCAACATAACTTCAATACTGTGTATCAACAAGATATTGATGGGCAGACCGAACGAATGAACCAGACCTTGGAGGAAATGTTGTGCATGTATGTGATGGACCAACAAAAGCATTGGGAAGAATTCTTGCCACTGGTGGAATTCGCTTATAACAACAGTTACCAAAGCACCATTAATAATGTGCGTTTCGATTTTCCTTACATGCAACTGTGTCAGACGCCTTTGAGTTGGGATCGGCTTGAGGATAGGGTCCTCGTGGGACTAGAAGCGATCCAAGAAATGGAAGAGAAAATTCAAACAATAAGACAAAAGATTAAAGAAGCGCAGGATCAACATAAGAGTTATGCCGATGCGCAACGTGTCGACCGTAGTTACGAGGTTGGGGATCGAGTCTTCTTGTGGGTAAAACTGCATAAGAGTTTGATCAAGTTTGGAAAGGGAGATAAACTCTCTCCTAGGTTCATGGGACCTTTCAAGATTGTGCAAAGAAAGGGGCCCGTGGCTTATCGACTAGCCTTGCTTGATTCTTTGAGGTGTATGCACGATGTTTTTCATGTATTTGTTTTGAGACATTATATTAGTGATCCTACACACATTATTGACATGATTTCCTTGTAGGTATCGGACGAGGGGGTGCTCACGGATGAGATGATATACATCCTAGATCATCGTGTTCAATAGCTACGACATCAAATAGTAGATCAGGTCAAGGTCCAGTGGGACAACTATAGTCTGCACTCGACGACTTGGGAGGACACATTTGATATGCGCCAATAGTTTCCATTTTTGTTTGATAGATGGATTTATGATACTATGATACACATTATTTCAGCACTTATATTGTGAAACTTTGAGATGAAGTTTAGACCAAGAGGGGGTGTATGTAACATTCCGCTCTTATGCACAGTGAGAGAACTTATTCTTTGAGGACACTTTATCGCAAGTGATCTAGATTATTATACTATTAAACATTTGATTTTGATTATGAGGCGTTATGGGTTGATGACATGTTTTGCTGCATTGACATATACAGGTGCTATTGACTCAGTTTTACTGAGTGTGAAGGATTTTGGACCTTGAGGATGCCGAGGCATCGATGGAACCCCTTGGACTCCGGATTGAGTCGGGGAGTTAACTATTGGGGTTTGATTTTTTTATATGTGATATTAGTGCATCTAATTAGACGATATGATTATGGATATATTTATGACATGATTCGTTGATGATGCAGTATGACGATATCTTGTCGACCAGACTCACTTGTGGAGTAGAGGGGTCATGCACAACTACAAGAGATGTTGAGGGAGAGGTGTGGACAACAACCCTGCCACATCCTACTAGCACTCCCACTGTGGCTCGAACTGTAGGTTAATGATTACCTAGTTCGAGAGGACCCACGATGTTGTGAAGGAAGACTTCAACAGTCGCTCACGATGATTCTAAGGGGCATGCAATAAGGTAAGGACCTTATTCCTTAGAGGCCCTTAGTCTCCCACAATATCTTCTGGCAGAGTATTGACTCCAGGGGTTTATGATGTCTACCAAGTTAGTGAAAAGGCAAGTGGCACCCTTGGAGCACGTGGTGCATCATGAAGGGCACGTCGTGCAAGAAAAATGGGAAGAGGCGAGTGGCACCCTTGGAGCACGTGGTATGTCCTGAAGGGCACGTCGAGTTGTTAATTAATAAATGAATAAACCTAAATGGCATAAGGACGAATAACATGATAAGAAAAAATTAAAACATTTTCCCTAATAAAATGTCACCCAGCCTCGAAAATTAAAATCTAGGTCTAGGTGAAACTTGCGGTAAAAGAAAAAAAAAACTATGTTTAAATAAAAATAAAAATAAATAAATAAAAATGATAATCATTATTAATCTTGTGTCGAGAAGGGGGTGAGTAATTCTTTTAATATATACAAATCTTTTGGGGGATAAAATTAAAAAAAAGAGGGGGAATAATTGTTTTGTCACTTATACTAATTAAAATTATTAAATAAAAGGGGAAAAGGGAAAAAATTAATTTTCTACACGTGCCAAATTGAGTTTTAAATAAAAATGGGAATGAGGAAAATCTAAAATAATTAGGAAACTAGAAAAAAGAGGGAAACATAAAAAGAAAAGGGAAACACAAGGAAAAAGCATAAAGTCTAACTTAGTAATGTATCTAGCATTTAAGAACTTTCTAATTTAAACTCAACTAGTAAATTAATAAGGGGGAAAGTCTTTAAAACTTGTAAGGGAATATGGGGACACCTAGGAGCGATTCTAGGAAGGATTTTAGCTGGGTGAGGGAAATAGGGGAAATTAATTAATTAATGAAATTAATTTATGGAGGAATGAAGGGGATGGGTGACACATGTATGAGGAGGATTTTTATGAATTAAATTATTAAACATTAAATTAAATGGGATTCTGGGAAAGTAAGGGACTTCAAAACTCTATATAATGGAGGGAGGAGAAGGATGATGGATCTCTTCTGTTATGCCTAACGTTACGATGCAAAAATTTATACTTGACTGACTTAGCTTGTGGGAGTTGGGATACCCAACTCGGTGAGGAGTGGTAGTTCGGCCTTGCAAGGCGAGCTAGGAGCTAGTTGATTCTCTGGTTAGCGTACATGACCCCTTTGCAGCTTGGGGGGAATAAGAGGGAATAAGAGTACCCCTAGCGATGGATGGGAGGTATCGGTGAAGTCTCATCGGTCGACAAGTGGGAGCTGCACAGAGCGCGTGGGAAAAAAACTCAGAGCGAGATACTTGGGATACGATACACTTCCTTTATTTCTGCATGGTAGATTGTTAGTATGATTTATGCTTTTATTTCTGTATGTTTAATTGGGTAAATAAAATTATTGTCTTAGCATTCTAGTTGATGACTGAAATTTCCCCCATAGTCATTAGCTCAATGTTGATTGATTCCCATGGATTTCAATCCTTGCCTGTCTTGATTTTCCTATGGTTTATTGATTTGTGTTGATTGCAGTTTATTTTTTCCTTCGCACCTAGCTCATCAGTCCACGCCTTAGCAGTCGGCTAAGATATTTATCTACAATCGTCACTTCAGTGTTAATAGACCTATGGATCTAAACACCCTTCTTTTCTGTGCATGGATGATGAGCAAAGGATGTTCCTACCTGTCATGTACCCCTGTTGATTGCTCGAGGTAGTGTGTGGTCTTACGCCTTCATACGTTTAATTAACCTTGCAAAATTTGATTGATGGAGAAGTTTTATTTAAACTCTCTATTTTTATATCTTGTTTGTTATCTCGTTTTATGTCTCATTTTTATATCTTTCTAGACATTTCCTTCTTTTTTTTTCTCGTTTTGTTTGCCTGGCGATTGCTACTTATTCGATTGAACTTCGTGTGACTTGGGGTGAATTTTGCCCAAGGATTTATTTATTTATTTCTGGTCAATTTGTTTAGATTGCTAGGTGCTCAACAAGATACGTTCTTTTCGTTTTAGAAAACCAATGTATATTGATAAATATGAATTATACTTCTGGGCATTTTTATAAGGATACAAACTTTGTAGATTAATTTATTTGAATGTTAAAAACTCAGCGAATAAAATGGTCAGTCCTCTATGCGCTAGATTTAGGCCTCTATGCAGACTGAATATGGTGTTGAATTTTCTTGGCTCTTCTTGTTTGTTTTGAAACCAATAGAGGAAATCGACGTCCCGAACTCGTTATAACTCTTGTAGCTATTTCTGAATTTTTTCTTTCATATCCTAGAGGGTTTACCATCCTAGAATTAAATCTGGCTTCCACACTCTTGATCTGCTCTGGTTTCAGATTCCATCTTGAGTTTGGTTAAAGCGAGCTCTTCTCCTCATTCTGTGATAATGCATCTGTACACTATTACAACTCTCTGGACTTTGTTTTATGTTTTACATATTGTAATTACGTTTGAAATAATTGTACATCTAAATGCATAAAAAATGAAATAACTTTGATCACGAAATAACCCTGAAATTACTACCGGTAATTTCTATTAAAAATCCCACCTAAACCTCCTGACCATATTTAGAGTTTCGTTTGAACCCAACAAACCAAATTTACATTTAAGTTAAAACTGATATCTAAAGAATATGGAAAACAATAACTCTATGCACATTATGAAACCAAATACTGTAAATGCAAAAGGAAATTGCGTCGATTTTCATTTACTGATATGAGCTACAAGCATTTAAGATGTTGTTGATTTAAGCCAATCGATACCATTATGAAGCACTTGGGTGGTTAAGAGATAATTTGAAATATTAATTTATATAATACCTAGCTATGGGATACCTTAGAAAGAATATGAATGGTAATGGTTACAAGGTGTTAGAAGATGGATGGATTTAGTGAATTTCAGTATCTAAAACAATAATGATAATGACAACTGAAGAAATAATTGATTCAAGTGATAAATCCTAGAATGTGTTGGACAACTATATTAATTTTGATCAACTAAGTTACTGTATGCGGTTTACTTTAACTAACAACATTTGTAATTGGCTTTATTATTTCTAGACAACGTTCCTCCTTTTCTTGATTAGCAATGATAATTAATGTTGTAGGATATAGTTAATATTAACATCAAGTGCACATTGATTAGCCTGATATAAAATTTAACATTAAAACAACAAGGTAGCATTAAAATTTTGAATTGACAATTATTTTTTTAACCACAAAGATGCATGAAATTAGCCCTCTTAAATGGCATAGTCATTTCTTAGCAGTTCTTTTTAATGTTAATAAACAACTGTCATTTTGGTACGGTTAGTATAGATAGACAACATGTTGTAATGTAATTTGTTAATGAGTATTTCATTATAGCCTTCTGCATTGATATGGTTAATGTTGTTATATGATGTCAAGTGCTAGTTAGATTACAATTTGGGATTAATTTAGAATTACCCTTTGATCATAAGTAATGATAAAATTAGATCTGTATTTAACGCTATTTATATGGTAATTATTGACCAGTTAGACTTGATAAAAGGGTTGGGTGGTTGATGAAGTCATGTATGGGCTTGTGTCTTCCCTGGTAGTCGTCCTCTGGTGTCTTGTCGACTTGTTGTTGGGGTTTGGGCATTTTTTTCTTATCGGTGTTTGGCTCCTAGCACGTCGGGTTTATCTAGAGTCCTTGGTGCAGTTAGAATGTGTGGTGCCAAGTTTATTGATGCGTCTATCATGTGGGGATGACATGATTCCTGATGAGTGGATCATGGCACGCCCTATTGGATAGCGACAAACGAGAACTTGGCCGGAGTCGGTGTGTTCTGGGTGAGTGTAGTCGAGCATTGTAACTTGATTTTGGCGCATGGGTGGAATGCATTCATGTGTTTGGTTCGTGCTCCTTGAGGTTATAGTCATTTTCATCATGGGTCTTTGTGTCAGGAGGGGGATGTTGTCCCTTATCTTGTAGGAGTGTCTTGTTTGCGTCGGGCGGGTAGTTTTTCCTCCTTGTTGATCTATGCATGTTTCACCCAGTTTCCCTTGTGCCTGTGCATGGTGACATAGTTTCCTGTTTCATGGAATACATGCTTGCATTCATAATCAGTGGTGCGGTTAAACTGTTTTCGTCCTCGCCTTCTTGCCAAAATAAAAAAAGAAATTGCACTTCTTCTTCGCTTGTAGTCATAACGATGGGGTTGTTACAGTTTGGTAATGTTTGGAATTGTTCTCTTCCCACTAAGTCAACATCAACCTATTCTATGGGATTATGCACATGGTTGACATAGGATTCAATGAGGTTTTGGTTTATTTTGATAAGAAAATTTCTTTTCACAATCTCAACTTCAATGAGTTTTTTTTAATGGAATTTCCCTTTTTCTATTTCACAGTGGTAAATGAAAAAGTTTACTTAAAGATTTTTTCTTTTCCCTCTCAATATTTGAGAATGTCATTGTTTGTATTTGGTTTTGCATTTTCTTTAGTTTCTTTGATGAGATTCGAAAGCCTCAATGTTGTACCACCTTCTTTGCACAACAATATATTACTTGTAGAATGCATTCCATGACATTCTATGGTTGCACATGATCTTGATCAAGAGAATGATGGTGATGCGGCTGTTTTGTTAATTCTCCTACTTCCTCTTCTATAATGATTGTGAAGTTGCTAATCCCTTAAAAACCCCCCACATTTTGGGCAAAAATCGAGGCCCCTTCTTCTCCTCATTTTTCTAAACATGATTTCTTCTTTTCAACATATATTGAACTCATTTCCTCATTGCCTTACTACATTGTTCAGTATTTTTAGATTTCTAAGTCAAATGGGCCTTGATTTTTCACTTTCTTGATTTTGACTTAGTTTCTTTCCTTCCTTGAAATGAATTCCTCAATTGAGTTTTTGGTTTCCTCCATTCCTTATGATTTTGTTTGTTAATTTTCTTTGTTAGAAACCTTTTGGCCCTTGATTTCTAGACTGGGTCCAATCCTCAAATCATTCCTCTTATTATCCTTATTTTTTTAAGTTCTTCCCAAATCCAAAAATTGACCAATTTCTAAATTGGTAACCCTAGTTACTCTTGTTCGAGTGTGAGTTTTCTTTGAGTTTGGGTTTGATCCTTTTCACTTTAGTTTTCTTGTGAGCCTTGAGTTCTTATTTTAAACTTGATTTTGGATTATTTCCCTTTATTTCTCACCTTTTAATATTATCTCCTAATTTTAGATCAGGTTTGATCCTGAAATCAAGATCCTTCTTTTCTTTGTCTTCCAAACTTCACCCTAGTTTCCATATCAAGCCTTCCTATTGTCTCTTTATTTCTGTTGAACATTTACTCTATTCAAACTTATGATCATTTGAAGCCTCTATTCTAACTCTTTGAATTAGTGAATGGGTCCTTTCAAAATCCTTCAAAATTGATTTGGCGATTGGCCCCAATTGCCAAAATTGGGACTTCTCTTCACCAAGTTCAATTTTTCTATGTCCCAATTTCACAATYKTCCCCRATCGCCAAATTGGGGTCCCCTCTCAATCAACYTGGTTGTTTGATATTTTTTTCAAACTCTTCTGAACTCTTTCTCGAACTCTTGGAACACTCCCMTCGAACTTAGAACCTTTTGTTTCAAACTTAATCTTTTTCCAAAKCCTTTGTCTCAATTTGGAAATTGATCYTGATTTCCAAATTAGGACCTATCTTCACCTCTTATCATGGCCCTTTCCCTRATTTTTTCATTAGGCCTTTATTTCTTAAAGGGGCSTCCTTTCAAGCATTTTCTCAAAWTTTTCTCCCTTTTCCCTAAATCGTTGCTCAACCCAATTTAGCAATCACTCCCAATTGGTCAAATTGGGSCCTCCCTCTTCAAACTTGTGTGTTATTGGGTCTCGATCCCCAAATCAGGACTAACGACTAGCCAATGTGTGAACACTTTTAATCCTTTCTCTCAAACTTAGAAAAATGGAGGAAAACTCATTATAGCTCAGTTTAATTAGAAATACCAAAATGGATTTGTTCGATGTGATTATTGATTTAATGTTAAAAATTATCCCATGTGCTCCATGTGTACACTAACATGTAGACAACTATTCTTTTTAAAAAAGGGAATCAAATGGCCAAGAAAGAGACTCAAATAGTTAAAGAAAAGAAAGTTCAAGCTTACAAAATAAATATAAACCACCAGGTGGCATAAGAGTACAAGAAGTTTGGATGGTCAATAAAGGAGATGAATCCCCAAATGACACAAAATGATAGCTAAACAAAGAAATTGACTATCTAGGAAGGGAATCAAAATTGTCAAAGGAGTTAAAACTAACAAAGAAATCGAACCCCTATCTGGTGAAAAAGGAAGTTGAGTGAAGAAACCAAAAAKCTAAGAAGGGAACTAGATAGCTAAGTGGAGGAGGAATCAAAATAATTATCCTCCCTCTCCCTCTTGGGTATAAATAAGATAAAATTGATAGAAAATGGGCTTTTTCTTTTGCACCTTTGTAGATATCTATTCTATGAAATGTTAATGAGAAGAAGCCATTACTAGCTACATTGTGGAGACTCATTCTAGTGTATGTGTAGTGTGGGATTACTCTCTTTATTGTTTATACTAGAATGAATGTAAGACTTTTACTTTTGTTGGTTTCAATATGATTGTTGGTTCCATTTTTCTTGTTGGTTTCATGCATAACTTGAGAAGATTTAGTGGCATAGTATTTATTGATAAAAGAGAATGAAATAGAATTTCACATAACAATTGAAACTTACATTTTAAACACTATTAGACGCATACTGATGCAAAACCACACTTACTCTCTCAAGCAATGCACCATTCAGTAGAGTTATGAGCCCCATCAATCGAAAACGATTGTTTTGTTCATTGAGGATTTTCACTTAAGTTCCCCAAACTAACTAAAGGGGTGTATTTCTCTTTGCTAATTTATTCACACAATTTGGTACACTGGTTTGTACAATAGACATTGACTTCCATACCTTGGAATTCAAAAAAATAGTGGCATATTGTAACACCCTCCTCGTTACGACACCAACTCTGATAACAGGTGATTTTTTTTATTTATTTTTTATTTTTTATTAATTTTTTTTTAAGGTGTGTGCGCTCATGTAAAACAGAAACAGACACACTGGACTCTACGACACAACTAACAAGACTCACCCACGATGATCACAATGAGAATAAATAAGGTACACAACCAGTAACTGCAAACATTTAACGACGTAGGGTTATGCCCAGTACGAACACCGAAAGGAGGAGTACATAGTGGTAGATTTACTATTTCTGCACAGGAAAGCAGGGCGTTCAATATTAGTTCTCTGCTCCGTGGAGAGAGAAGTTCAGATAGGCTCCTGGCCGACTGCTCAGGCAGAAACTAGTAATCCCCTCAGATGTGTCGCAAGAGTGGAAACCCTGCCTTTAAAGGGCCCAAGACTCTTGATACGACACTCGATTCCTTACCCAAAAATAATCACACACACAAACTTATATACCAGGCTACAAGGAAGTGTCGACGACCTGCCCGACATGACTGACCCCATACTCAATGACTCAACCAAGTACAACAATAAACAACGCATGACTGCAACCTCAATGGAAGGTGCAAGGCAGAAGGATTCCGACAACTATCCACCAAGTTCAGCAGGATAGACATGACCACGAGACCTCAGTTACTAAGTCATAATACTCTATGGCGCTTAGTTCAAGAATCCTCATATGTATAAAACATCATTAACCAAGGACTCAATGGCCTTAAGATAAGACCACAAGGCCATTAAAATCCAGCCAATATCTAACATTGAATTACATTTAGTTTAAAAGGTCTTACAATTACCCTTGCATAATTCAACGATATAGCGCAATGACATTTCCCCTTACACCTCACCATAACATTAATTTACAGTAAAGTACCACGGCCATAATCCAAGGTGACCATAGCTTTGAAATTAGATAGAAATCAACAGTGCAATTATAGATTAACTGACCCGAACAATACCTTTTATTTACTACCTCATAATAATTTCATTGCACTTAATTCAAGAACATTTCATCATATAAGTTCAGCATTAACAATAAACATTACATTTAGGTTATCATGAATTAAGAAATGCATTATATTATATCACATTAATCCTGCGAAAATAGCAGGCACCCTTATCAATCTGTGATGCCCCAAAGAGTACAACTACAATATCTTTTATAAATGACAACACCATGGTATATTTTATCCATCACATTAAAATTGCATTATCTTCTACCACAAGGACATAACTAAAACTAAAGTTCAAGTAAAGATCAACTAAAGATCAATAACTAAAACTATTGACATAACGTCATAATAAAGATCAATAAAAAGGACCCGAATTTAAACAATTCATGTTTTTGGGTGCATACATAATTGTTATAATGATAAAATGCATGCTATTGGTATCCATAGGCTAGAATTTTCAACTATTTCAAGACTAGAATTAAAGAATACGGCACTATGCGTATGCGACCCGAATAAATGACAGGTAACTAGAATGAATGGAAACCTATGTAACTAAGCAATATATGGCCACATAATTAAAATTAATCAATATATTTGAACTGCAATGAATTGCAATAGATTAAATTAATATTGCAATAATTTAATTTGCAATATATTAAAATTTAATGGCAATATATTTGAACTGCAATAAAGTGCAATAAATTAAATTAATTTGCAATAAATTGAATTAAATTGCAATATATTCGAACTGCAACAAATTTCAGTAAATTAAATTGAAGCGACAATAAATTAAATTAATAACTCAAGGTTTAATTTAAAAACTCAAGGTTTAATACCCTGCAGAACCGGGAAGTCACCTTTAAATTCTGTATTAACTTCCTCGTTGTAACTTTCTGCCTTTTTTCTTTGCTTTCTCATTTTAACCTTCTTTTAAGCTCGTGGACAAAGTCCAATTGAAAAACATGAATTCTTAGTTGGCCCTACTTATGGCACTCCTGGTTGTAGTGATACTATAAGCAATATAGGTGAGGACAAAATTAAATGAATGGGTTGAAATTCGATGCAGCGTCATAGGTAAAACGACATTGGGGCTGATTAGTAGGGAGTTTGTCCACCGACAACGCTGGCTCACATCCCCAAGAAGGCTGCTTCCACTTCTCAGATGGTTTAATTAGGCACGCAGGGATTCAGGATGAAAGATTCGGGCGAGTTTGCCCGCTCCCGCTCTTCAAAGAAAACACTCAAGTGGAGGATTCAAACACGCAACAGCACGCCGAGCTCAGAGGGTAAGGCTCAGGAATTTTTTTGCAGCGAAAACGCTGAGATAACACACCAGAACGAAAATTAATCCTAGGGTTATTTGGTAAGAAAATCTGGATTTATTCTTCTCATCGGGCATCTCAACAATCCGACACATGAGTCAGTAACTACAAGCAACATATGTCAGCGCTCAAACCAAGCGCGAAGATCACGAGACCATGCTATCAAAACAAGGGCGACTGGTGTGCGTAATCAAAAATCACGCCTCACAGTGGCAGCTCCGAGTTCAAACCCGACCACTCAGTCCAAGTGTTCAGGTTGGGTCGCAACAGTCCAAAAAAATTTCAGATAATAAAATAAAAACAACAATTACCCAGTCTTGACTTTAACCAGACGCAAGACCATGCAACTTCAACATCCCAGGTATAAACTGATGCATGGCCCAATGAAGAACCCCATCAAGGATAATTACATGAAGGAAAGACGCGTCCAGATAATTACATGAAGGAAAGACACGTCCATAATGTGGAACGACACCAATCCCATTTTTTTTAACCGCAACCACTAAATAAAAGGGAAGAAGAAAAAAAATCATCGCCAGAGGTGGGGATTCAGGGCTCAGCCTCGCTCAATCATCCAAGCATCCAAAAATCCAGACAACCACCCCACGCAAGGCTCCAAGGGAGATTTCATGAGGTCCTGGGTGAAGGAGTTCGCAGTGGATTTCTTGAGGCGGTAAAAAAAAGGAAAATTTAAAACAAATAAAAACCTATAAGGCGCCAAGGATGCAACAGTAAAATAAGGTCCAAAAATTAAAACCAATAGGGACCGGTGGATCACCCATTATTCTAATAGGTTGAAGTATTACAACACTACTAATTAAGGAGAAGCATGCAGACGGAACAGGAATGGATGAGGGTTTTCATGCTGCCGGAAATGGGTCTCCGATAATCTAAGCAAAGGGTAGCTACTCAGGGAATGGAGGCCATATAATATCGAAGGATGTAGTCTCCTAGAGTGTTTTTTTTTTTTTAATCCATACAACAACAAAAAAAAACCATGGCGAGAAACCAAAATTTTATACCATTTAGATTTCATTCATCTTGCAATCAACTAAATAAAATTACGAATTTTAGATGGGTGTACCTTAAGCCAAGACAAAGATTCCGCTGTTGTTGTCCTGCGCTAGTGCTCTGCTCTGCTTGCCGACCGTCGAGACTGTACCGGTACCTCCCAGCCAAATGCTAGGGGTACTCTGCTTCCCCCTTAGCCCCCCGAGCCGCAAAGGGGCCACACACAGTTCAGATAGTATACCTAGCTTCCTAGCTCGCCTCCACGACTGAGCTACCACTCTAATCCTAGCTGAGAAAGTCCCAACTCCTCACAAGAAATCAGTCCAGTTTACCATTTCGGCAGCATAACAATACCTAATAGCTCCCCCCCCACCTTCTTTCCCCCTTCCACCTTTCTTTTATGGAGTCTCAAACCCTAAATCATATTTAATTTAAATTTTAATGAAAAACCCTCAAAATTTCTCTACCTTACAAGTGTCACTCATCCCCCCACCTTTTTCCACAATTAACTTCTTTAACTTATTAATTGTCTATGCTTCCCTTTTTACTTAGTTTCCCTTTTTTTTTTGTTAATCCCTTCTTTAAAACCAAAAAAAAGTAAAAGCGCCAATGCATCTTTTCATTTTATTTTTTTATTCATATATATATATATATATTTTTATACTCCAGCTCGTTAATTAACTTTATTACTATTGGTTCAATCTAAGTTTATGTATGAGTTTTAAGGAAATAGTTTAGTCCCTTAAGCATTCAATTTATTCCTGATGGTTATGCGTTCTGTCAATAAAAAACTATGGCTTTTGGTATTCGTTTATTTATGAATGGGTTTAAATTTTTGAAAAACTATTGCGTTCATAAGGGAGTTATGCTTTCAATATGTTAAAGAACTCTCATTGCAGGTTGCGTTTAAAGAAGGAGAGGTCGTCAATGAAATTTATTGTCTGAGTTAACTAAAACGTATCCGTTGATATATTGGTTGTAGTTGGATGAAGTTAACGCTAAAAATCAAGAACTAGAGCTCAAGTACATTCTAAAAATTGTATTCTCCTTGCACTGCATTGAGGTGTGAACTCTAGCCTAAAATCTCCTAAAGATGTTTTGCTTAATTGTTTTAATGGTTATTAGGGTTAATTGTTATTACTAAAGATATTTGGGTATAGGATTAGGTCAAGATTCATAGGAGCTATTTCATTTAGAATTAGGGTTAGGTTCTTTTTAGAGTTAGAGTTAGGGCCTTTTTCCTTAAGGTTAAACGATTTTTTTTTTCTTAGAGAAGTTTTTTTTTTATTTAGGTTTAGATTTTGAACTGGATGACTATTTGTTTGGGGGTGTCGTTTTAAGACTTTATTTAGGCGTTATTGTCTTAGGGATATTTAGGTTTGTTTCCTTCATCCACATCAATGTGACGTGCCCTTCAGGATGCACCATGTGCTCCAAGGGTTCCACTCGCCTTGTTTGTTTCCTTTGCGCGACGTGCCCTTCAGGATGCACCACGTGCTCCAAGGGTGCCACTCACTCCTTGTGGTTCTTTTGTGCGACGTGCCCTTCAGGATGCACCACGTGCTCCAAGGGTGCCACTCAGCAATTGGACTGATTGGTAGACATCTATAACCCCTGGAGTCAACACTCCGCCAGGTGAAATTGTGGGAGACTAAGGGTTCTAAGGAATAAGGCCCCCGCCTTATTGCATGCCCCTTAGAATCATCGTGATCGACTGTCACAGTATTCCCTCATGGCATCGTGGATCCTCTCGAACTAGGTAATCGTTAACCTATAGTTTGAGCCACAGCGGGAGTGCTAGTAGGCAGTGGCAGGGCTACTGTCCACCCCTCTCCCTCAACCTCTCTGGAAATCGTGTGTGGCCCCTTTACTCCATATGTGAGTCTGGTCGGAAAGCTATCGTTAGCCTGCATCATCAACAATCGTGTCAGAACATGTCAACATCATATCATCAGATCCAAAAATATCACAGTAAATAAATCAACCCAAATAGCACACTCCCTGACTCAATTCGGAGTCCAAGGGGGTTCCCCCGATGCCTCAGCATCCTCAAGGTCCGGAACCCTGCACACTCAATGAAACTGAGTCAGCAGCACCTCTCTACATCAAAGTAGTAAAAACATCATGTCATCTATCATAACTCATCATAATCGAGGATAAATAGTTTAACATCATAAAAGTCCAGATCACTTGCGAGCAAGTGTCCTCAAAGAATAAGTTTTCTCAGTGCGCCAGAGCGGGATGTTACACATATATAATACATGTGTTTTCTTGCATTATTATTCTTAATTCATATATGTATGATAGAGTTAAACCTATGATGGTTCTTCTCTTATGATGTAATGATTCTCTTTCATTCATAAACTTGATAGGAACTACTAGTGGTGATGGTAGCCATGATTCTAGGAATATGCTGGTGAATCAATAGATTATCCCATATAGTAGATTTTTCCATTGATGAATGAGCCACTTTCGTGTTCAATAATGATGACCAAAATTATACACATGCCTTCATATAAAATAATATAGTACTGATGCAGGAGCATCTCAAGCGAGCCAGTGCGGAGTCCAAGGACAGTTGGACAAGCGTCCAACACAAATTTTGAGAATGTTTTAGAACCTTAAATTGAACAATTAAGTGAAGGCGCACTTGTATAATGTAAATGGACCTTGAGAGATCCGCTCTCGTCCTTAGTAGGTAGAAGGAAATTATGGTAGTTAATGCAAGTAGGTAAAATTGAATGTGTAGATTTGACAGTTTAGAATGAGAGAGGGAAACGAGATATAGACACCCTCATTGTGTATTGTAACATAAGAAGCATGAAGATCATGAAGAAGAGCATAAAAGAGCAACAGAGGGCTGTGTAGCAGACTCCATGTACAGAAGTTCTGAATTAATACAAAGAAAGTTGTGATTCAGGCTCATGGTGTTCATATATCCTCTGTGTATGCATCTTTGAATGTTATGCTCAAAATTGTTTTACTCTTTCTGTCATGCAATTGATTTTATGCTATGTATGAACGATTTCTTGTTGAATGTTTGAAATCTGAGAGGGAAGGGTAATGGAATGAGTTTCAATTATTTCTCTATCTGAGCAAGAGTTCCTACAAGGGGTGCAGTTGAACCGTCCATAAGGAGTGCATTGACGAAGGGTTCAGAGGTTTGTCTCTGAAAGCTCAGACTAGATAACTTTTGTTCTCATTCACATAGAAGTGCAGTTAGGCACAAGAGCCATGCAAGGAGTGCACAGGCCGAGTGAAGTCTCAGGGTTGTGAACCTGAGAGAAGAATTTAGAGACTCTTGTTGTAGGAGTGCGCAGGGTTGAAGGGAATCAAGCACTTGAAAGTGTTTGAAAATATGACGCAAGGAGTGTGTGCAAGTGTTTTTCTAAAAGGTTCAGAGTTGGAGAAAGTTTAGAAGGATCTGAAGTCTTCAAAATTCATTGAAGGAAGGTAAAGAGGCCAAGCACCTTGAAAGTTAAGGAAGGCGTAGCGACGTCAGACTAAAGGAGGACATATTCTCAGAGAAAGAATGGACGGTCAGAATTCTCTGAAGAGAAATCGCGAAGTCCCGTGAGCTGTCAGATCTCGTAGAGAAGTAGGAGAGTTACTACAAGTACTGCTAAAGGTTCTAAGCTCAGGAGGAATAGGATCATAGATCCAAGCCACAAGGGTCGTTGGATTTACACGTGGATACCTGTATCGGGTTTTCGTGGGTGGAAGTCCCATAAACTTTGCAACAGGGATCGCGATATCCCGAACTACGAAGTCCCGAAGGCTAAGAGAACGGTGTGGGTCTAGAGGAGTCAGCAAAAGCGGACAGGTGGCACACTATTGACACGGAGTCAAACTCCATTGACCATTTCATGGTTTCGTGGAGTGAAGTTTTGAATTCATTGCATTACGATTCACGATATTGCGAAGTCCGAAGTCCCGATGGAGTAAAGGGGAGTTGAAAATTCAACCCCGTGAGTGCATCGGAATTTCAAAAAATTGGGTTTCGGGAATCATGGGAGCAAGTTTCTTGACATCACGACCATCGAAATTGTGATAAGGAAAATCCCGAAAAGGAAAGAGGAAGGGTCAACGTTGACTGTTTTTGGGGTTCGGATATTTGGAGACACTGTGCTTGAACAACGGATTCGTGAAGGTGCGAATTTTGATCTCCTAAGTACAAAGAGGGGATCCCACGAGGATTTGTTGTGGGTGCATTTTTTTCGAAAGGAAAATAGAAGAGCTATTTTCGAGAGCTCTTCGGGCTAGTGGTAAAGGAAAGATCTTGTGCACGTGGACCTTCTGACCTGCAGGTTGTGGAGGGGCTACGTGCGACGTCAGTTTTGGTATCAGAGCACATAAAGGTTATTTGCTTTCTGTAGCGGAGAAAAAGAGAATTCACCATGCAACTAAGGAGAAGGGACAGGTAAACACCTGATCCACCATAGGAGAGGGAAATGTCGATGAGAAGAGGTAGGAAGATGACTGATCTAGCCATGGAGAGAGAGATGCGTGATCTATGAGCCATACTCGAAGACATGGAGACAACACAAAGACGCACAGTCAGTGCTGGGGATCTTAGTGATTCTGAAAGTGAAATTGAGGCTGAACATGAAGAAGAAGTTGCAGTTGAAGATGCAACAAACAAACGTTTGATTAGAGCTATTGCAAGAATGGGTGCAAGAGCAAAGATGGACATTCCATTTTATGAGGGAAACCTGGATGCAGAGGAGCTTCTAGACTAGATTAGATCTCTGGACACATACTTTGACTATGAAGATGTCGAAGAGGACAAGAAAGTCAAGCATGCTGTCACAAGGTTAAAGGGACATGCAACATTGTGGTGGGATGAACTACAAGCTGACAAACGCTGCAAAGGCAAGTAGAAGAACAAAATCTGGGATAGAATGATCACGAAGATGAAGGAGAAATTCATCCCCAGAGATTACCAGATCACTCTGTTCAGGAGGATGCAGAACCTAAGACAGAAGTTGATGACAGTGAAAGAATACACTAAAGAATTCTACAAGTTGAACATCAGGGCAGGTCATCGGGAGAGCGATGATGAAAAGGTTGCGAGATACCTGAATGGCTTGACATATGACATTCAATATGAAATGATCATGGTAACCATACGAACGATGGAGGATTCTTATCAGATGGCTCTAAAGGCTGAAGAGAAGTTGAGCTGAAAGAAGGGTCAGAAAGGTCGAGGCAGAAGTCAGCCCAAAGGCAAATCAATTGCTCAGGATAAATATCAGAAGCCCAAGGAGGACTAGAAGAAACCTCAGACTCAAATTGAGAGAGGTGGAAGTTCACAGCGAGGGAAATATGATGAACAGAGAGGACAACATACTGAACAGAGAGGATATTATGCTGACAACAATACTTTTCCTCATACTAGAGGTAGAGGAAGAGGAAGAGGTGGAGTAATAAAATGCTTTACATGTGGAAAGAATAGGCACAAGTCTTATGAGTGTCCAGACAAAAAGATGGAGAGTGGAGAAACTCACATCGCCGAAGAACAGAGGCGGAATGTTGAGGCAGTCATTGATGATGCGAAAATCTCTTTTGACACCAGAGAAGGAGGTGGAGAGTTTAGTCCAAAGAAGCAGACTTTTCCGGACTGCTTGCAAAACCAAAGACTGGGTATGCAAGGTCATTGTGGACAGTGGTAGCACAGATAATCTTGTTTCTACAGAGATGGTAGAAAAGCTGGAGCTGGAGACGATTGATCATCCAAGCCCATACATAATTTCATGGCTACAAAAAGGACATCAGGTAACTGTCAATAAACAATGTTTAGTTGAATTTAAGATAGGAGGATATAATGATAAGATACTTTGTGATGTAATTCCTATGGATGTTTGTCATCTATTGCTGGGTAGACCATGGCAATATTATAGGAATGTGATTCATGATGGGAGAATGAACACATACACCCTAGAGAAGAATGGGAGGACTCACATGTTGCTTCCAATTAAGGATATGGAGGTAAAACTGGAAGTAAGCAACACAGTACTTCTCATGAGTGGGAAGGAACTTTTACAAAGGTCAAGAAGAAGGAGGATCCACAATTCATTGTGGTCAGGAAACCGAAGATCATTTTGACCAGCACAAGGGTGGATGATTTACCAGAAGAAGTTCAGGAACTACTGGAAGAGTTCCCTGACATAGTAGTGGATGAACTACCTCATTCATTGCCACCAATCAGAAGTGTGAGTCATCACATTGATCTCATACCAGGAGCCAGTTTTCCAAACAAAGCCACGTACATATTGACACCGAAGGAGAATGAAGAGGTCAAAAGACAAGTCCAGGAGTTGTTGGACAAAGGGTTGGTCAGAGAAAGATTGAGTCCATGTGTTGTTCCGACAATACTCAATCCAAAGAAAGACGGAGGTTGGAGGATGTGTACTAACTCGAGAGTGATTAACAAGATAACCATCAGGTACAGATTTACATTGCCAAGGATGGATGATTTGATGGATTTCTTGAGTGGAGCAAAGTATTTTTCAAAGATTGATTTGAAAAGCGGTTATCATCAAATCCGCATGAGAGAAGGTGATGAATGGAAGACAACCTTCAAAACCAATGAAGGGTTGTATGAATGGCTTGTTATGCCATTTGGCTTAACAAATGCACCGAGTACCTTCATGAGGTTGATGAATGAAGTCCTGAGGGAGTTCATCGAAAAATTTATCATTGTGTATTTAGACAACATACTAGTTTTCAGTAAAACAGTGGCAGAGCATCTGAAGCATTTGGCTACAGTGATGCAGAGACTACAGGAGGAGAAGCTGCTGATAAATATGAAGAAATCCTCATTCATGAAGACAGAGCTCATTTACTTAGGATTTATTATTTCTGCAGATGAGTTGAGGATGGATCCAGATAAGGTGGAGGTAATAAAAAATTGGCCATCACCGAAGAATATCTTTGAGGTGAGAAGTTTTCATGGATTGGCTAGTTTCTACCGAAAGTTCATCAGAAATTTCAATGGAATTAGCGCAACAATGATGGATACAGTGAAGAAAAGACACAAGTATTCTCACTGGACTGAATAAGCTGAGAAGAGTTTTAATTTGTTGAAGAGGAAGATTATGGAACAACCAATTTTGGTGTTGCCAGATTTCCAAAAGACATTTCAAGTGAAATGCGATGCAAGTGGATTTGCAATCGAGGAAGTCTTGAGTCAAGAAGATAGGCCAATAGCATACTTCAGCAAGAAGCTGAATGAAGCGAAAGTGAAATAATCCACTTATGATAAGGAGTTTTATGCTATCATACATGCATTGAAAAAATGGAAGCATTACTTGATCCCGAAAGAGTTTGTCTTATACAGTGATAATCATGTACTGCAGTTTGTGACTCAACAGGAGAAGTTGAATCGGAAACATGTTAAATGGGTTGAATATATGGATAATTTCACTTTTGTGATTAAACATATTTCTGGTACTGCTAACAAAGTTGTTGATGCTTTGAGCAGGAAGTGTTTTCTATTGCAAGAGTTCAAAGTCAAAACATTGGGTTTTGATGATCTCAGGAACATGTATAGAGATGATCCATATTTTCAGGAGGCATACGAAGTAGCTGAGAATCCAATTCTCAGGGATAGAAGCCAATGGACATAATACATGATCCAGGAAGGATTACTATTTAAGGGTAATCAACTGTGTATTCCGAAATGCTCCATGAGGGAGAATTTGCTGAAGGAGAAACACAGTGGAGGGTTGGCAGGGCACTTTGGTCATGACAAGATGTTTTCAAAATTGAATGAGTCATATTTTTGGCCAGGAATGTGAGCAGACCTCAAGAGATTCGTGGATAGATGCAAAATTTTCCAGCATTCAAAGGGAAGGAAATAGAATGCGGGGTTTTATCAACCATTTCCCATACCTGAGAGGCCGTGGGATGCAATCAACATGGATTTCATATTGAGGTTGCCAAGAACACAAAGAGGTTATGATTCAATCTTTGTGGTGGTGGATAGATTTTCCAAGATGGCACACTTCATTCCATGCCAGAAAACCAGTGACGCAACTCACATTGCGAATCTGTTTTTCAAATAAGTCATTCGACTTCACGGCTTACCAAGAAGTATAGTTTCAGATCGAGACACCAAGTTCATAGGACACTTTTGGAGGACCCTATGGAATAATCTGGGAACTAACTTGTCATTTAGTTCATATTATCATCCTCAGATGGATGGACAGACTGAAGTGGTGAACAAGAGTCTGGGAGACTTGCTGAGAAGCTTGGTGACAGAACACCATAGCCAGTGGGACAACATATTACCACAGACAGAGTTTTCTTATAATGACTCAGTTAATAGGAGCACAGGACAAAGTCCATTTCAGGTTGTTGATGGCATGAAGCCGAGAGGAATTTCTAAATTGAGAGATTTAGAACAGAATGCAACTAGGAGCACTAGTGCAAAAGATTTTGCATAGGTGATGAAGGAACTTCACAGCCAAGTGAAGGAGTGACTGCATAATTCAAGCTAGGAATACAAGCATAGAGCAGATCAGCACAGAAGACAACTTTAGTTTGAGGTTGGTGATTTGATTCTGGCACATTTGAGAAAGGAAAGGTTCCTGAGAGGAACATATAATAAGATGAAGATGAAGAAAATCGGACCATGTAAGGTCTTAAAGAAATTTGGGGTGAATGCTTACGAGATTGAATTACCCGATGGGATCGAAATTTCTCCTATATTCAATATCTCATATTTGTACCCATATAAATCTGAGGTAACAGGAAAAGAAAATGAGCAGCCAGTGATCTAGTGGAAAAAACATATGCCAGTTGCAGATAATCCACAGATGGAGCACATACTAGATAAAAGAGTGAGCAAGAAGACCAGGCAAAAGAAATACTTTGAGTATTTGGTCAAATGGAAGGGCCATCCAGTTGAAGATGCTAGCTGGGAGAGCGAAGTGGAGATACAGAAGCATGGACAAACAGTGCGTGAGCTCATGGACAGGAGCCCATGAAAATTTTCAAGCCAGAGAGTATGATGTAGGAGCATCTCAAGAGAGCCAGCACAAAGTCCAAGGACAGCTGGACAAGCATCCAACACAAATTTTGAGAATGTTTTAGAACCTTAAATGGAACAATTAAGTGAAGGCGCACTTGTATAATGTAAATGGACCTTGAGCGATCCACTCTCGTCCTTAGTAGGTAGAAGGAAATTATGGTAGTTAATGCAAGTAGGTAAAATTGAATGTGTAGATTTGACAGCTTAGAATGAGAGAGTGAAACGAGATATAGACACCCTCATTGTGTATTGTAACATAAGAAGCATGAAGATCATGAAGAAGAGCATAGAAGAGAAGCAGAGGGTTGTGTAGAAGACTCCATGTACAAAAGTTCTGAATTAATACAAAGAAAGTTGTGATTCAGGCTCATGGTGTTCATATATCCTCTGTGTATGCATCTTTGAATGTTATGCTCACAAATGTTTTACTCTTTCTGTCATGCAATTTCTTTTATGCTATGTATGAACGATTTCTTGTTGAATGTTTGAAATCTGAGAGAGAAGGGTAATGGAATGAGTTTCAATTGTTTCTCTATCTGAGAAAGAGTTCCTGCAAGGGGTGCAGTTAAACCGTCCACAAGGAGTGCATTGACGAAGGGTTCAGAGGTTTGTCTCTGAAATCTCAGACTAGATAACTTTTGTTCTCATTCACATAGAAGTGTAATTAGGCACAGGAGCCATGAAAGGAGTGTGCAGGCTGAGTGAAGTCTTAGGGTTGCGAACCTAAGCGAAGAATTTAGAGACTGCTACTGCAGGAGTGCGCAGGGTCGAAGGGATTCAAGCGCTTGAAAGTGTTTGAAAATCTGTCGCACAGAGTGTGTGGAACTGGTTTTCTGAAAGGTTCAGAGTTGGAGAAATTTCAGAAGGATCTGAAGTCTTCAAAAGTCGTTGAAGGAAGGTCAAGAGGCCAAGCACCTTGAAAGTTAAGGAAGGTGTAGCGACGTCGGACTGAAGGAGGACAAATTCTCAGAGAAAGAACGGACGGTCAAAATTCTCTGAAGAGAAATCGCGAAGTCCCATGAGCCGTCAGATCTCGCAGAGAAGCAGGGGAGTTACTACAAGTACTCCTAAAGGTTCTAAGCTCAGGAGGAGTAGAATCGTAGATCCAAGCCACAAGGGCCGTTGGTTTTACACGTGGATACCTGTATTGGGTTTGCGTGGGTGGAACTCCATAAACTTTGCAACAGGGATCGCGATATCCTGAACTGTGAAGTCCTGAAGGCTAAGAGAACGGTGTGGGGCCAGAGGAGTCATCAAAAGAGGACATGTGGCACACTATTGACATGGAGTCAAACTCCGTTGACCATTTCAGAGTTTCATGGAGTGAAGTTTTGAATTCATTGCATTAGGATTTGCAATATTGTGAAGTATGAAGTCTCGACGGAGTAAAGGGGAGTTGAAAATTCAACCTCGTGAGCACATCAGAATTTCGGAAAATCGGGTTTCGGGTATCGTGGGAGCAAGTTTCTTGACATCAGAACTATCGAAATTGTGATAAGGAAAATCTCAAAAAGGAAAGAGGAAGGGTCAGCGTTGACTGTTTTTCAGGGTTCGAAGATTTGGAGACACTGTGCTTGAACAACGGATTCACGAAGGTGCGAAGTCTGATCTCCTAATTACAAAGAGGGGATCCCACGAGGATTTGCTGTGGGCGCAGATTTTCTGAAAGGAAAATAGAAGAGATATTTCTGAGAGCTCTTCGGGCCAGTGGTAAAGGAAAGATCCTGTGCGCATGGACTTTCCAACCTGTGGGTTGTGGAGGGGTTGCGTGCGATGTCAAGTACTTTTTTCTTTTTCTTTTATTTTTATTTTTTTGACCAATATATTAAGCATGGAAATGCCATTAGATAAATACTCTGGTTTCAATTTCCATACCTGGAAAGTAAAAATACAATTGTTTAGGGACCTAACCTCCCTAACCCCTCACATAGGTAGAATAATATATTTTCCATGTAATAAAGGCCATCATTAGTCAATAAGCCCTATTTAATAAATGTGAACAAGTCAATGTAATAAGACCTAATAGAAGTTTCTTCTTCTAGAAAGATATTCCTTTAGAATGTTCTTTAGAAGATATAATTAGTATAAATAAGAGTAGGAGGAATGAAAATTCTTTGTATTAAGAATTATTATAATAGGGCTTTTCTCTGCTAGAGGCTTCCCCCTCGAAGAGTTAAGTGAACACTACTTTCTTTGAACAAAGGTATTATTTTTGTTATTTCTCTTCTCAATATTTTATTGTTCCATTGATATGTGATGAATATTCTTGTTTTTGCATATTATATTACATCTAGTACCTTACAAGTGGTATCAAATCACTTTCCTTGGAAGGAATTGTGGGTAAATTTTTTTCTAGGGTAGAGACGTGTAATGTCAGTGTCTTTAAAGTACAAAGATTTGTCATTCAATGGGTAAAAATGCAGTGGGGAAGACTACATGCATACAATACAAACGATTTCACGGGGTTTCCTAGAAACCAAAAGTTTCTCCCTTGTTGAAAACCTCTGTAACCCCTATTGGTACCCCTCGAAATAATATGTATATCAGGAGTCCCCTTATTTACACGACCATCACTCCCACTTATTTAAATGTATATCAAGAGTCCCCCAGGTCTCCTAGAACCACCCCTATATCAACCAATCGACTTCTTGAATTCTCTAGTGCCACTGGGAACAACACTCGGGAATATACTCTCTTGTACCTAGGTAATTGGGTAGTATAACTAAGGGTAATATCGAGCCTCCTTATTTGGTGCCCTGAGATATTGGGACAAG
>ML777848.1:1252429-1275322 GCA_009831015.1 Picea engelmannii | reverse complement strand
CATAGTGACTCTTATGCATTTAAACTATGCAAAATTTTAACCCTTTTGACTTGCAAATATTTTAACCAAAAATATGTAAGTACAATTTACTTTTATGGAGATTGTTTCAAAATAAAACCTTATTAGTCCCTACCGTAGGCATAGAGGGACTATTACAATCGATAAATCGTTGACCTAGCATTAGCTTGTGCGTTGACCAGAAATATTTCCCTATTGTCTATTGTTGGAACAAGGGAAGTGAAAACATCGATTTTTATATAATAAAAAGTATCATGTTTGTCAAGATGTGATTGGACAAAGGATTGGAGGTCTTATTGTCTCCTTCGTTATTCCCAATGTAAAATATGTTTGCATTTCCAAAGTATTTGGTAGTATATGGTCTTTTTTGAATCATAAATTTTGTTATGCATTCATCGAAGGTGGATTAATGCTACCATTAATTCGAATGTTTGGTTTARCATTTTATGCTAGGTAAATTTATGGAAATGTTTGATATGGTGGCATATCCAAAGTTTGGCTTTGCAATACATTCTCTGGTGTTCGAACTATTGTTACAAAAAATATATGAATTTATTTGGGATACGTCAGAGACCTGCCACATTGAATTATTTTCTTAAATGTTTACAGTGCATTTCTGACAGACTTAAATGTTTACCTAACAGGCTTGGTAGTGTTGAATGGTTACTTAACAAACTTGTTACAAGGCATTTTCTTTCGTTTTTAAAATTTATATGCTCCAGCGGCATTGCTGGTTCACTGGTCCATGTTTTCTTTTTTCATGGAATTGATTTCTTATTTGCATGTTCTCGTTGTTCTTGCTTGCTTACTTGTGTTGTTGCAGTTTGCACGTTTGGGTTTTTGCAGTCGCGATTGGAAGAGCCTTGTTCCTGGGGGGGTGGTTGTTTCTTGTTCCTTTCTTCACTGTATGCTATTTATTGTTGGTTGATTTGACTTTGCAGGGTTCTAGTCCTGCGCCTTCACTTGGGCCTTTTGGTGCTTCTTGGCTAGGTTCTTATTTGGTGCTTTTTCTTGTTTTCCCAGGGTTTGCAATGTTGGGATGCTGCATCTGCGGTTGGATCTCTGGTTACATTTCTTTTCACTTCGGTTTGCATAGAATACTATTAAGATAAAATAACAAACTAAAGAATTGCAGGCGATGTAAATTGCATCTATTACACGTTGAAGAAGAGTTTGTCGGCCTCAAAATATATTTCATAGTTGTCGATGTGTTTTCCATGGATTATGTGTTACTATGGTTTCATAGTTATGAGAGTGCCTTTTGTTGTGTGGGAGATATAGTTGTTCTCTGCCTTTTACTTTCCTATTGTAAACTATGTTTGACTCTAGTTTGTCTTGTTTCTATGGTCATTCCGAGTGACTATCGTTCAGTTGTGTACTTAGCCAGTTTTATGGACGCGACTTCATGAATAGGTTCTATCGAACTATGACAGGTCATGTTCAGTGTATACATTATCTTTTCTGAATTACATTTCTTTAAAAGAAGGCCTCCTGGATAGAAGAGAATGTAATTTATGAAATTATAGGTTTCCTAGATAACATAGGTTAATGATCGCGACTTATGGGGGTGGCGGGATGAAAATTGGGCTTATTAAAATAAAATAATAGAGTAAAGAATTGCAGTCGATGTCAATTGCATATGTTACGCTTTGAAGTAGAGTTTTTCGAGCTCAAAATATATTTCATAGCTGTCGATGCTTTTTCCATGGATTCTGTGTTACTACGGTTTCATAGTTATGAAATTTCCTTTTGCTATGTGGGAGATATAGATTTTCTCTCCCTTTTACTTTCCTATTGTAAACTGCATTTGACTCTATTTTCTCGCGCTTTTGTGGTCATTCCAAGCGACTGCAGTTCAGTTGCATACTATGACAGATCATGTGTGGTGTATACATTAGCTTTCCCAAATTAGTTTTCTTTAAAAAAAATCCTCCTGGACATAAGAGAATGCAATTTATGAAGTTATAGGTTTCTTTAACAGCATAGGTTAATGATCGCGGGTTCTTGGGGTGGTGGGATGAAAATTGGGCTTCTTTTGTTCCGTGCCGTGCAAATAGCACGAAGAGTTTCACGATCATTCCGACCAGCCGTCGTTCGATTGCATACTTAGCCAATTTTATGGACGCGGCTTGGAGGATAGGTGGTATCAAACTATGGTGTATACATTAGCATTTCCGAATTAGTTTTATTTAAAGGAAGGGCTCCTGGACATAAGACATTGAAATTTATCAAATTATAGGTTTCCTAGATAACATAAATTAAACATAGGAAATATGTAATTTTATAAAGTAGATATACAAAGCATGCACACAGCCCTTGTCCCATATTTAGCCATTTTTTGCATCGCGGGTTCTCGGGGTGGATGGCTGAAAATTGAGAATCAGAGAGTTCCCCGATATACAAATTGACCATCAGACTTGCAGACTATTTGAATTTGAAGGCCGTCATGTCCAAAACAATTAGCATTGTCGAAATAGTTTACTTTGCGTACGTCATTTTACATACCCTGGTGGACAAAAAAACACACAAAAAAAATAGTAAGCATTTTTTGGATCATGGGTTCTTGGGGTGGCGGGCTCTAACTTTGACCACTATTTTTCCATGTCCTACAAATAGCACAAATAGTTTCGTGATATACAAATAGAGAATCGGAGTTGTAGACTATTTGAATTTCAAGGGCTCGTGTGCAAAAAAAATAGCATTCTTGAATTACTTTTCTTTACGTATGTTTTACATACACTCGTTGACAAAAATAGAAAAATAGTAGTAACATCTGTTACATAGGGCTCCGTCCCTGCTACATTCAGCGCTTCCCAATATACATCAAATATGCTTTCAAAAGTTAGAATCGACCAGACAGGTTCGAAAAGATGGGCTTTAATAACTGGAAAGCTCGAGGACATTTCCCATTAAAATAAATAGACAGGCTAATATTCAAACCTTCCTTGTTTTTTATTTTGAACCGGCAGAGAAAGAAAAAGACTCAAACACAACGTAGTTTCGCAGTTATTAGATACTCAATTCGCATTCTCGCTATGGATTCTGCCAATGAGTTGTCCATCATATATGACCTTCCATCTAGGTTGTCAGATGTTTTTTCCCCTTTAATAAAATAATAAGAATGTCATTGAATTTAAAGAACATTGAGTACTAAAGTGCCTTACCTATGAAAGTGTCTTTTTCCTGCATTCTGAATTTGCGAATTTTTTTTTTTTTTTTGCTTCTGCAGTTTTAGTTTTCTTAAAAGCTTCAACATAGTTCACGAACATGTCACCCACAGAGGACTTGATGTCATGTCTCTCTTTAATATTGATCATTTCAAAATGATGGGCTTTAATAACTGAAAATCTCAAGGACATTTCCCATTAAAATGAATAGACAAGTGAATATTATGGGATCTGGTAATTTCTTTTTGCCTACATAGCTTCAACATAGTTCACGAACGTGTCGCGCACAGAGGCATTCACGTCATGTCCCTCTTTAATATTGTACATTTTGAAATGATGTGATTTAATAACTGGAAACATCGAGGACATCTGCCATTAAAATGAATAGACAACCGAATATTATGGGATCTAGTAATTTATTTTTGCCTGCATTTTGAATTTGCGAAAATACTTTTTATTTTATTTTTTTTGCTTGTGCAATTTTAGTTTTCTTAAATTATTCATCATAGTTCACAAACGTGTGACCTACAGAGGCCTTGACGTCATGTCCCTCTTTAATATTGTGCATATCTTAGATGTCAGATTTGAGAATCTGCTCGGATATGGGAATTTTAATACGTGTTGCTAGTCACTATTCAACGTACATATTAAAAAAGATTGGCATTAATAACTGAAAATATCGAGAACATATTTCATTAAAATGAATCAACACAAAATGTAGGAAATACCATCTAGCCTTGCTTTTAAATACTTATTTCCATTTCTCTCTATCATCAAAGAGTTTCGCTTTAGGGTGCCTTCGTTCTAATGTTCCTGGTCATGGACATGTAAGACAACTTAGAGATGAAATTGAGGGGTAGATGAAAGAAGAGAGACTGGTTTTATGTCACGTGAGCTTTGAGTAAAAAATAACTCTGTTTTACAAGAGAAACTTAGAGAGGACAGACAAAAAAGAACAAGTATGTTTTGTGTTCTCCCTGTGTTCGATGCTTTGGTTGGTTGAAAAGGCTACCTGGAAATTTGTTTGTTGAACTTCTTTGTTTTGTTGTTGGGAATTGTAATGGATTTTTAGGTCACCTGCAAGATATTTCTTCGTTTAAGTATATAACTTCTTCCAACAACACAGATTTGGCCACTGTATCGAATTGTAGAGATCACACAAGTATTTGTCTTCCTTGGAGACTGGTAAAAGAATCTGTATGGGTGGATAAAATGACATATTATCACTACAAGAGTTTCTATTTCATAGTTTGATGACCTGCATGTGGCTCTGGTAGCCAACTTGACAGAAAATCGTGTTCTTTGTCAAAGTTTGTTCAGTTTCCTCTAGATATAGTTGCAGAGTCCACATATTACGTGTCACCTCCAAACATTCCAGATCTTTCTGTGGGCCGCCATACCTCCCCCACTATGAGGAAAGATATATTCTGATGTCATCTGCAACATTTGATACACTTGCTAGACCTGTGCTGGTGCATTCTGCAACATTTGATGCACTTTCCACACCTCATCTACCCGAAGAAGTTATGTACCTCAACAGATTTTCATTTTTCATATGGGTTGGATGTTTCTTCTAATTTACTGTAATAAAGAAAATAATTTCCACATACAAATCCTCAGGTAGGATTCTCAACCAAACAGACGATCGAATACAAGGAGAATACCAGTCACTATATACTTGAATTATTTTCCCCTGCCTTAACTGTTGTGACGTAAACTGACTCTGTTCACCTTGAAATTGGCTTGAATCTCATTTCTAAGTTGTCTTGGATGTGAATGCTTAGGAACATTGCAAAGAAAACAACTTAAACCCCAAATTTTCGACGACAGAAGGAAATTAATACTTGACAAAGAATGGAATGTTGAATAAGAAGCCATTGTAGGCAGGCCATATCTGGAAGAAACAAAGTATTCAAAAAACTGGGATAGTTGTACTTCGCAACACCAATTAAGTACAAAACCCAAAATTGATATTCAATTCATTTTTTACGAATAAAGAGTTTGAACGTCAAGAAAAGTGTGAAGAAGCTTCATCAATGTACATATCTTTAATTGGTCGACGGCAGGCGAAATCACAATCGTTGTCACAAATAGCCTCAACTGTATTTTGTAACACATCTTATTTGAATACAGAATAATTTCGGTTTATTTCTTAATAGTATTTTCCAATTTCTGGTATTTGTTTTAATTGTATTTTCTACCTTCTTCCCCTGTGTCGTTAAACATGAAGGATAAGCTTTTGTTTCTGCTGCTCACTACTTCAATCTAAATAAAACCTGGTCTATTCTTTCTTTACATTTTACATTTAAAAATATTTTTTCATAGGCCATACTTATGTGGCACCGGCTTTGTATTTAAAGAAAGAAATTGGAGGATGCGTTCTGCTCCCATTCTTTCAGTTCTGTAAATAGAATGAATTCATGAGTTACAACAAGGCAGCTGAACTTTTGACACAATGTTCCTGTGAAGTATGTTGGATATATTGCAGCTTGTTCTATTTGATAATATTTGTGCATATATACTAATATCAATACTATTGGAAAAAATACAGAAAACTTYCTCTTCGAAAAAGCTTAGGCAGTTATGTTTGGGTTTGTGGTATTAAACAAATATGTCCATTGTTCTGTCATATACATCTTGCAGCCTAGGAACTTTCATAGTTTGTAATTTATGCTTTAATTACTTAAAGTCACAACAAATTTTGATTTCCTTTAATTTAATTTAGATATTGATGTTTATGGAGAGCCATCGTTTGTTGATGTCATTGCAATGAATACAAGATGAATAGATGATAAGGAATTTATGTTGTTGAGACTACAATGCAAATTCATGTTTCTTGTTGCGCTATGTACATCTTGCAATCAAAATTTTCTTGGTTTCAATGAAATTTGTGAGTCGAAGAGCATCTTGCAAATTGGGAGATCATTTTCATTTGAAACAGAAACAATCCATTAATATATATTAGTATGAATACTATTCAGATAAATATGAAAACTTTCTCCATTGATATATACTAGTATGAATACTATTGAAATAGATATCAAAACATCGTCTTGGCCAATACTTAGCCAGTTATCTGGACAACAGGCCTCGGGATCATGGTATCCAACACCTATGTCCCATGTTTCATCATATACATGTTGCAGGAAAAGAACTTTAGTGATGTGCACTTAATGCGTTTACTAGTGAGAAGCCAACAGAGGTTTGAAAACATTGCCATTAATAAATGGAAAAAAAAAAAGTTTTCCCGACTCTCAGATACTTATCTCTTTTCCCATTTTTCTTTTCCCGTCCATTATGGCTTTCTGGTTTTATACTTAGTTGTATTTCTATGTATGGGGGGCTGACATGTCTTCATCTCCATCTATATCCTTGCAAGATAGATCCGACCGACCGTTGTTCCATTCCATACTTAGCCAATTTTATGCCCGCCGCTGCGAGGCTGACGCTTGCGAGCCCAACTTCTTATCGTTCCTCTATATACATCTTGCACTGAAAACATCTGTGATCTACAATTCTACCGCGGGTTCCTCGTATACATTAACTTCGTTCAAAGTATCTGTTGTTGATTTGCATCCCTAGCAACTTCGTGTCCTTCCTGACATACATCAACAATGGTCTTACCAATGACAAGTTGACACAGTAGTATGAAAGATACTTCCATGATCTGCAATTCTTTCCTTAATATCTCCATCTATATCCTCACACGACGGATCCGACCAACCGCTATTCCTTTTCATACTTAGCCAATTTTATGCCCACTACTGCAAGGATGGCGCTTGCAAAACGAGTTGCTCATCGTTCCGCTATATACATCTTGCACTCAAAACATCCATGATCTACAATTCCACCGTGGGTTCCTTGTATACATTAATTTCGTTCAAAGTGTTTGTTGCTTCTTTCCATCCCCAACAACTTCGCGTCCTTCCTTATATACATCAACAATGCTCTTACTAGTGGCAAGTGGACATAGTGGTACGAAAGATACTTCCATGATCTGCACTTTATGCGTTAACTGGTGAGAAATCAACAGGGATTCGCAAGCATTTGCATTAATAAGAAAACAATAGATGCTATTTTGTGAGATACTTGGTTCTTTTTCCCTTCTCTTCTTCCCATGTATTATCTAGAATTCCACCGCGAACTTCTCCATCCTTTTTCCCTTATTTTCTTCCTGTGTATTATGGGACTATAAAATATGGACATGATATTTTATAGAACATTTACAAATTTTGCATTACATACCTAGCGACATTTTGGATCAGGGGTTCTCAGCCAAGCGGGTGGGCTCAAAATTGGGCCTCCATTGTTCCGTTCCCTACAAATAGCACCCTAAGTTCTGCGATATACAAATTGACAAGCGCACCTACAGATTGTCTAACTCAACATTGCACTTCTATTGTTCCATTTCCTCCAAACAACGCTCCCAGTTCCCCGATATATAAATTGACACACAGAGTGTAGGACTGGCGGGGTGGAGAATGCCATTGTTTATGGATGCTAATCCCTATGAAGTATCTAATAGTATCTAAAAAATTATTTTAGTTTTTATTCTTTCCCTGTATAACAGTATCTAAAAAATTATTTTGAATACTAAAATAACTCTTAGTAGTGACAAATGGACACAAAGGTACAAATTAGTTGCGATTGCACTCTCCACAATATACAAATTGACTACCGGATTCTGACATCGTCCGCTCTTCCATGTTACAGATTATGCATTCCAATGTTCGAAGCAATACAATTAGAAGGTTCGGGCCTCACCTCCTTTGCAGACACTTTCTCAGCCTATTTTGGATCCTCTTGTTTCCTAGTTCACGAAATATGCATCTCCAACATTGGTGGGTTGACATATGTTTATCTCCATCTATATAATCAGACAACGAATCTGACCAACCACTGTTTCTTTCGATGCTTTCGATATGTTTCTCTGTTACATATATTCCACTCTAAATTTTCATGATCTACAATTCCACTGCTAACTACTCTGTTCTTTTTCCCTTTTATTTCTTCCCGTGTATTATGGGACTATAAAGTATGGACATGATATCTTATAAAGCATGTACTAATTCCCATGATATTTTATAGAGCATGTATAAATTCCGCATTCGATATCTAGCGACATTTTGGATTGCGGGTTCTCGGGCGGGAGGGATCAAACTTGGACCTCCATTGTTCCATGGCCTACAAATAGCACCGACAGTTCCACGATATACAAATTGACAAGAGAACCTGCAGAGTGGTTGACTCAACATTGTACTTCCATTGTTTTGTGTCCTCCAAACAACGCTCATAGTTCCGCGATATACAAACTGACACACGGAATGCAGGACTGGTGGGGTGGATATTTCCATTGTTTATGGATGCTAGTCCCTATGAACTATCTAACAGTATCTAAAATATTATTTTGAATACTAAATTAGCTCTTAGTATTGACAACTGGACATAGAGGTATGAAAAAGTTGGGATTGCACTCTCCGCAATATACAAATTGACTACCGGATTCAGACATCATCCGCTCTTCTGTGTTACAGATTATGCATTCAAATGTTCAGAGTGATACAATTAGAAGGTTTGGGCCTCACCTCCTTTGCAGACACCTTCTCACCCTATTTTGGATTCTCCTATTGCCAGGTTCATGAAATATTCAATTCCAGTGCGGTCACTGTACCACTGCTCACAAATGTTTCAAAGTATCTCTCGCTACCTTCCATCCCCACTAAATTCTTGTGCTTCCAGTTTTCCTACCATATCCTCTTCACTGTTACACGTATTGCACTCAAAAAGTTCCGAGACATACAATTTGACCCTCATGCCCTCACCCTCAACACTTATATGTTGCAACCCTATTTTGTAGCTGTCTTTTTTCCCCTGCCCGTGACCTCCGTACTTTCTTACTATGCGATTAGAAACCTTTCATGCTAACAGTTGACCATGCAGGAACCATCAACATTGTCATTAATGGCCAAAAACCTCAAGGAGATATCCCATTATTATGCGTTAAACCAAGATGTGAAAAGAGTTATTTTGTCCCTTCTGATTGTTCATATCCAACACGCGTCCTCATGTTGGGCCACTCAAGAAATCTACAATGCTTAATCACTCATTGAAATATCCAACATGTTGGCATTTCTATGTATGCAATTAGTATTGTTTAATGTTAACAATTCATCATGCAACATCCGTCCAAATTCTCATTAATCAATGAAAGCCTCGAGGACATCTCCCATTCACTCGCTTTCGACCAAAATTTGCACAGGGTTATATTATCCCTTACAACTTTTCATTTCATTCATCAGATGGAACAAATAAATGTTCTTGTAGACTTATGGCACCAGGTCGATAATAGTTTTATGGAGATACAGTAAATATGTTCGCACAAGAGGACCAGAGCTTTCATTGGTCCAGGGCATACTTTTACTATTCATCTCGTTCCACCCAAAACAAAATGATTTGGACCTCTGGAATCGCTCATGTAGGCTGTGTTCCTGAGGTTTTTGACTCTAAGGAGGTTGTCTCTTAGTGCACCAAAAAATATATTCCATGCCAAAGAATTATTCCACTGCACGACCATTCTCCTGTTTCTTTGTCACCTCGACTCTTCCGCGAGATGTTAAAATTGTCGAATCCAGCATTGACATTTAGAGGACAAGACTGCCAACAGTTTCTAGAAAAACATCATAACGGGTTGGACATCTTAGCGGACTTCCTCGAAGACCTGACAACAGTTCCTGAAGATATCAAAAGGTTGCAGGTAAGTTCCTTTAGAAATCCATTCTGCGAAATTGCTTGGTTGGTTACAAGAATAACGGGATAGGCATCCACAAAAAGAATTTCCCATATAATTATTTATATTTTTTATTTCACAGTCAAGGAAAAATACATGTTTGATTGGGGGAAACTAATTTCGATTGAGCTCTGCTCCCAGTTGTCACGATTCAAAGAATCGAATAAATTTTATATGTCATCCTACTTGATTTTTGCAATTGTGTATTGTTTTCCATTTCCAAAACTTTCTCTTTCCAATAAAATAAACTATGGATTCGACCCAGTAACATTCTGACACGAGGCTCTATGGAGACAAAAGGAATACCATTGTTTTTATGAAGTTTTTAATGGATTTGTCTCAGTTTTCAGAGATTTATTGTTAGGCAGGGATGCTCCGCGGATGTCTGTCTAGGCAACCAATTTTTTGAACAGGAAGGGCACACTTGAGCAAGAGGAAAATCACAGTGTCCTCATGGTCTTTGGCTCTAAGGAAAATCCTACCTTCCTTCCATGACACATCACGGACAAGATGTTTGTTGCAGAAATAGCAAGGCAATACAACCACTGGTTGCATTTTTTCCATGACAAGAAAAAAAATAGTTCATTCCTCTGCCCTGGAAAGTCGGAGACTTCGTGTGCAGAAACATCAACAAGATGGATGATTTTTCCACCCATTTCAAGAAATTGAACCTAAAGTACGTTGAAAGGCTAAAAGGGTTCGACCCTAATGGCATTTTTCGAGAACATTTATTGGGTGTTGGATTTAACACCTCTTTTATCCATACACGCCTGACCCAAGACAGGAACAATGTCGACAACAATCCTACATCTGTCGATTGTGACGCAGAGAGATTGCAAGTGCCACTGAATTGTACAGACAACATGAAAAAGTATCTGATGAGAAGAGTACCAAGTCCCCCACCAACACTCCCAAGAGCACGACATCATGGAGAATTTCTTCGACGGTCCACCCCAGTAAGAAAGCAACACAGAAATATCTGAACAAACGAGGAGATAAGAACCCTCCTTGCATAAATATTGATAGTTCTCACAAAATTCCATTGAAAAAGAAGAGAAAAAACAATGCACGACAGGCGAAGGAATCCCAAATTGAAAGTGGAAATATGCAACTTGAAATTGAATCTGAGCACATGCAAAAAATTGGGTCGTCCATGGTGGAAATATCGGACACTGACTTTTTTGACATAGATGAATCCTTCGTAATCCAGAGCGTTATTTTTTATAGCCAATATAAAATTCTGGTCATTGAAAAGAGAGATGTAACAAACATGAAAGGAAAATCTCACATAGAGATTAAATTTATCGAAATGTCACCGTCCCAAATCTGACAATTTCACCAGGGAACTGGTGACATTCTTCGTGATTCCATTCAAGGAATTGAGATAGAAAATTCCAATATGAAACAACGCCTCAACGAATTTGAGAAAGCTTTCCTTGCAACTCTAGAATTTGCCAGTCCTTTGGAAAAATCGTGCCTGCTACCACCACAATGAAGATGAAAGTATCCTCTACCCTCCTTGCATGCTCTAGAGCACTTGTAGAGAATAACATCAACAAAATAATGCAACTAGTTACTGAAGCCTGGGAAACATCGCAAAATTGAGTTTCCTTCATAAAGAAGGCCAATGATTTGCTGAAAAAATTGGAGACAAATTTAAAAAATGCACAACTTTTTTGTGATCAGGTATTGGCCCCTTTTGCCAAATATGTCAACAATAGATCGGAACTGAAAATAAGATAGGAGAATCTCCCCTCGCGAAAGCGCACCAAAAAAGTAAAATCATGCTAGCAAAAGAAAGTTGACAACCTGCAGCTCATTGTCAAGTCATGTAAACAAGTCACATCAGAAAAGGAAGATTTATTCACAAGCCTGCTCCAGCTGGACTTAGCCGGAACTACCAATGAGGTTCAAGATCCTAACTTAATTCTCAAATCCTTGTCAGTCACCAAAGAAGCCTTCAAGGAACAAGTTGATATTTTAAAGGGGTTGTCTTTCGAAAAGTTGTACAACATACTTGAACATTGTCTAGATGAGCACGAGCGCTGGGTACTGGAGTATGCCTCACACAATGAATAAATTGAACAGACTCTACATAGTATTTCAATGGATCTAAGGAAATTATAAAATGACCTTTACAACATAGAAAATATGGGATGAAACCAACACAACCCCCATGAAAATCTACATCAAAGAATGGTTCCAAGAGAGAATGGACAGCCTCGTCCAGGAAGGGAAACAACCGGTCAATAGGACTAGAATGCCCATCGACGACAGCAACAAAAACACATCGGATTCATAGTAAGTTTATACTTCCATCTTGTTTTGTTTATTAATCCAATTTAAGTCTATGCTGTCATATTCTCTTCTTTATCAATCCACTAATGTCCTCTTTCAATAGAAAACTGTAACCAAACACTCTTAACTTCCAATTTATTTTTTTCATGTCTTCCTCTCTACCGTCTTTAACATCCCACTCTAGCACACTGAGAGAACTTATTCTTTGAGGACACTTGCTCGCAAGTGATCCGGATTTTATGCTATTAAATTTTTTTATTTGATATTGAGGCATTATGATGACGTGTTGTTTTTCCGTTTTGACATAGACAGGTGCTATTGACTCGGTTTTTATTGAGTGTGCAGGATTTGGACCTCGAGGATGTAGAGGCATTGATGGAACCCCTTGGACTCCTAATTGATTCAGGGAGTGTGCCATTGGGTTTTGATTGTTTTTACTATGATATTAGTGTGTTTGATTAGATGATGTGATATGGATTTAGTCTAATATGATTTGTTGATGATGCAGGTTGATGATAGCTTGCCGACCAGACTCAAATATGGAGTAAAGGGGTCATGCACGACTACCAAAGATGTTGAGGGAGAGGTGTGGACAATAGCCCTGCCACATCCTACTAGCACTCCCGTCGTGGCTCGAACTATAGCTTAATGATTACCTAGTTCGAGAGGACCCACGATGCCGTGAGGGAAGACTGCAACAGTCGCTCATGATGATTCTAAGGGGTGCGCAATAAGGCGGGGGCCTTATTCCTTAGAGGCCCTTAGTCTCCCACAAGTTCACCTGGTGGAGTTTTGACTCCAGGGGTTATTGATGTCTACCAAGTCAGTCAAGATGTGAGTGGCACCCTTGGAGCACATGGTGTGTCCTGAAGGGAACATCACACAAGAAAAATGAAGAGGGGAGTGACACCTTTGGAGCACATAGTGCGTCCTGAAAGGCACATCGCACAAGGGAAGAGATGAGGCGAGTGGCACCCTTGGAGCACCTAGTGCGTCCTGAAGGGCACGTCACATTATCGATGATAGAGGGATGAACCTAGATGGCCTTAAGATGAATAATATGTTAAGAAATTAAAAAAAAAAAACAATTTCCCTAATTAATTGTCGCCCAGTACGGAATTTAAGGCCTAAGTGTAAATTACGCTAGTGGTAAAATTTTGTCTACGTTTAAATAATAATAATAATAATAATAAAATAATAAATAGATAAAATAAAATAAAATAATAATAATTAAAATAAAAACAACTTAAATAATAATTATGATCTTCATAAAATTTTGTAACATGAAGGGAGTAAGAAATTAATTTATTCATAAGAAATAAAATCTGTGGTTATAAAATGTAAAGAGGGAATTAATTATTTTATTTTTTGATAATTTAAAATATACTAATTTAATGATAAAAGGGAAACGGGGTTAATTCCACACCTGCCTTTTTGAGTTCTAAGTAAAAGGGGAAAGAAGGAAAATCTTAAAATTTAGGAAACTAGGAAAAGAGGTAACATAAAAAGGGATCAGGGGGGCCTTAAGGGAAAAAGCATAAGTCAACTTAGTAAAGAATCTACCATTTAAGAGCCTTTTGATTTTAAAATGATTTAGCAACTTCATAATAGGGAAAGCCTTTAAAACCTATAAGGGAATTTGGGGACACCTAGGAGTGATTCTAGGAGTAACTCTAGGTGGGTGAGGGAAATAAGATAATTAATTAATTAAAGAAACTAAATAATGGAGCAATGTAGGGGATGGGGGACACTTGTACGGAGATGAATTTTTAGGAATTTATTTTTAAAACTTTAATTAAATGAGACTTTAGTAAAGAAACGAAGTTCGAAACTCTATAAAATAAAGGGAGGAGAAGGAGGAAGGATCATCTTCTGTTTGTGTAACGTTACGCTGCAGAAATATTGACTTGACTGATTTACTTGTGGGAGTTGGGATACCCAGCTCGGAGAGGAGTGGTATCTCGGCCTTGCGAGGTGAGCTGGGTGCTAGACTAAATCTGTGGATAGTGTGTGCGTGGCCCCTTTGCGGCTTGGGGGGCTAAGGTGGAAGAAGAGTACCCATAGTGTTGGCTGGAAGGTACTGGTGAAGTCTCAACGGTCGATGAGTGGGAACTGCATGGAGCACGGGACGTCATTCAGAGCGGGTGAAGAGGCAATGGTACGCTTTCTTCTTTTGAATGGTAGATTGTTGTAGGATTTATGATTTGGATTTGCATGATGGTTGGGTAGTTAAACTGAGTTATTTTTAAAATTCGATGACTCAAACTATTCTTAACCTAGCCTGATGATTGTTGACTCCCATGGTCTTCGTTCCCTGCATTACTTGAAAACCCTGTGGTGTTTGACTGTGACCCTTGCGATTTTTTTCCTTCGTCCCTAGCATGCCAGTCCTCACCTGAGCAGTCGGTCAGGAGCTTGATCTACGGTCGTTGCCTTAGTGTTAAAATACCTATGGATCTCAACGCCCTGCTTTTCTATGCGAGGATGGTGAAGCGAAGGATGAATTCATCCATATACCTTTGTTGTTGTTCTTGGTTGATTGTTTGTCTTGCGCCCTGATGCATTTTTCTAACCCTGCAAAGTTTGATTGAAGACGAAGTCTTCTTCCAACTCATCATTTTCATATCTTGTTGTTGCCTGGTGATTGTCCCTCCTTCGGCTGCACTTCATTGACTTAGGGGTGAATATGCACAACCAACCCTTGTATTTAAATTCTGGTCAGTTGTTCGATTACCCGGTGCTTGACCAAGCTACTTTCCCTTCGTTCTAGACTGCCAGAGTGTTTTGGTTAATAAAAATTGTACTTATGGGCATTTAATGAATGGTTAATATTAGTACATTATTGTTTGGATGTTTAACCTCAGAAATTTGATTGTTTAACTCAGCCTTTGATTTGTGAATGTTAATCTCTCTGTGAATATGACAGCAGACCAACATTTTAATCTCAGAGTTACCATGTCTTAATTTATTTTACTGCTGCATTTTACTCTTGAAAGACAGTAAATGGTTACCCTGAATGCATGAGATTTACTCTTGAATCCCCCAACGAATCACCCTTGAATGCATGCGTAGATACTGAGTTCGGGTAGTGTTTTTAGTTTCCGACGGAGGTGATATGCTGTGTAAATAGTGGTGTATTATGTATTAATGGATGGACACTTGATGTGGACAACAAACTTTTAGACAATGAATAGATGTTTGAACGAACATCTTTCATTCTTTTTACAACATTTTTCATCACATAAATTACATTGGATAGCGAATTTATATATGATAATAGATAACCTGCTAATTTTGATAGCGTAAGGTTGAATGGTGATTTCATAAATGGTAGATTGGTAGCTTGATTGACCAACGATGTTATTATTAAGTCAACTATTAGCATTTCGACCAAAACTAATAGTCTATTGTTGGCCAACGATTACACCACGATATTTACCACCGAATTTGACCGCGTTTGTACTGTCACGCGAGTGTTACTCCTCCCTATTACTGCCTGAAACCAAAACCATGAAATGCCCACAGGGATGACAATGTTTTGCCTGATTAGAGGATACGATTTTGCCTGGTTAAAGAATACGATTTTGTTGTGTAAAGGACCACCTTTGCCACTCATCAGGATGCCCACGTTTTTTCTTAAACCGCCTTCCTGAGCTGGTTGTTTTTACCACGACTTTAATTCCGGCCAATGCAGATGAATGTACTGTCATTTACGAATTGTGATGACTGTTTGTTGCATATTTTACCACAATTTTTCCTTTAAAATGTAGCTAGGTTTCTGTTAAGGACCCTCATTTTCCCTTTAATGTAGCCAGTGTTCGCAGATGTGTGGCACAACAAGTTGCCCCTTAATGACTGCGTTTTCCTTTCCTTTACCTGACGACGAGTATAATCGACTCCCTAGTGCTGTCAGCTTTTTGTTATTTCTGGCAATGATAATGATTGGTTGGTCAGCGTTGATAATAAAAATTAATTGCGTTGAACATAGTAATTATGATTTCCCTTCAACCGCGTAACCGCTTTCGATTTGCATTAAACCACCCTCCCTTGATGACTGCCACTTACTTTTTTAGACAATAACTGCCACTTATTTTCTTCTAAGCAAGCCACATTTGCCGTGAATAAATTTTGAATGAGGAATTGAACATTTCAAATTACCTTTCATGGATATTCTTCTAAATTGAAAAAGTGTTTTCAAAATTTGTGGAATGTCTTTACCACACTAGAATATCTCACATTTTTCTTCATTTGTGAAATTTTAAAACTGTTTTCTAGATCCAGTGGCCGACGGTTTTATTTTAATTATTGATGGACAACTGATGTAATGATTTCTAATTAAAAATATTGCAAGTGCAAATTCTTTATTTTTATACTCTGCCTTTGTCATCTTTATGTGGTGTTGGGTACATGCTTCATTTCATTTCCAATTTAAAAATATTGCAAGTTTATAATGAATGGCTAGTTTATAATTTAGACAGGGTAGTTAGATTTCAATTAATGATTAATTATATTTTTAAATATTATTCGAGTCGAAGATTCAAACTTTCTTAGTAATGTCCTTTATATGTTGATTTAGATGGTATTCTGTTGACACTTGTAATTTAGAATTGCGCAAATGAATTTGTTTTAAGGCTATCCTCTAATAGACTTAGTTTTACCATTGATTGTGATACCAATGTTCGTCCTAAGTAAAATACTTTGGTTATCTTTACATATTATTAAAAAGGATATAAGATTTTATTGGAGGCTAGATTTAAAGTTAAAGTTATCATTAGATTCTAATGTCAGATATGTCAATTTTTATGTTAAATAAAATACCTTTTTAATTATTTTTGAAAACCTTTAAGATTTGGATTTTTATCAAAAGTATGTAGTCAAAGTTATGCCTTCATTAGATAATTCCTTCATTAGATTCCCTTACTGTAATAGTTAGAGTGTAAGTGTGTATAATATGCTATTGTATTTAAGATAACATAGTTTTCCATTATGGGCGTAAATAAGACTTTTCAATGTCTAATTTATGTAAAAGACTATATTAAGGTCGACTTTAAATATTCTTGAAGGATTTATGAAATTTTGATTTTTAAGTGGGAGAAGGTGCCCTGGACGATCTTAATGTTGTCATTAGCTTAGTCGGCTTGGAATTGTTGTTTTGGGAGGGGATGTAGACACCTCCTTGTTCCTTAGAATAGTCGCTAGCCCTGAGACCTTAAATGGTCAAAATCGATGGGAACCTGGGCTTGAGCATTGCTTATGTATCCTGGAGGTCCTAACAATTGCAGGGTAGGATGGGCGGGTAGTCAGTCTTATTTTTTCATAAGTTGATTGTCGTTCTTTACTTCCATATGCTTGATGTCTGTCTTAGGTCGTTATGTTTTTGTCGCAGTTGCATGCTTCATGTTCATCGTTGTGTTGCGATGCAGAGTATAATGTATTTATTACCCTTGTACACACGCACACACACACAAAAAAACAACAACAAAAAAAAAAATGCACTTGTTATGAGAGGTTTGTTGTCGTACGAAATGAGAGGTTTGTACTTATTTATTTTTATGGTTTGCGGGAGCCCCAATCCCATTCTATATGACAAACACATTTAAATTTCCAGAAACATGTAACAAACATTATTAATTTTTGATAAATTCCAAAGAAAATTGATTCGACAATGCCCTTATTGTATACTAAATTTTGGGTTTCCAGGAACCTTTGTTGTTTGTTCCAAATAAAACTAATTCAGATATGCTACATTTCTTGTCTCCTATTGTATGCTAATTTTTTGATCTTCAATGACGTTGATGTTTTAAATGTTGATGTAATTTCTAGAGATATGTAACAAACATTATTTATTTTATAAAAAGTTTGTATAGTTCGCAACGCCGCTTCTCAATTTGTATATCGCAGAACTTTTGATGTTGTTTGTAGGGCGCGGAACAACAGAGACCCATTTTTGAAACCTCTAGCCCGAGATTCCATGATCCAAAAATTGGCGAAGTATGGAATGACTGCTCCCTGCATGCTCTATAAAACATGTACAAAGAAAACTAATTCAACAATGCTATATCTTTTTTTCCAAGAAAAGCCTTAGTTTTAAAGCAAGCTAATTCGAGAAAATGTTATTACTATTCTATTGTATAACAAACATTATTTTTTTGTAAATTTATATAGTCCACAACTCCTCCTTTCATTTTGTATATCGCAGAACTGTCGGTGCTATTTGTAGTCCACAAAACATTAGACACTCAATTTTGAACCCGCCAATTTCCAGAAACATGTAACAAACATTATTAATTTTTGATAAATTACAAAGAAAATTGATTCAACAATGCCCTTATTGTATACTAAATTTTTGGTTTCCAGGAACCTTTCTTGTTTGTTCCAAATAAAACTAATTTGGATATGCTACATTTCTTGTCTCTTATTGTATGCTAATTTTTTGGTCTTCAATGATGTTGATGTAATTTGCAGAGATATGTAACAGACGTAATGCCATTTGTCAATTTCTATATCGTGGAAGTCTCGATTTTTTTTGTAGGGCATGGAACAACAAAGACCCATTTTTCAAACCACCAACCCGAGAACCCGTGATCCAAAAACTGGCAAAGTATGGAATGACCACTCCCTGCATGCTCTATAAAACATGTGCAAAGAAAACTAATTCAGCAATGCTATATCTTTTTTTCCAAGAAACGCCTTAGTTTTAAGAAAACTAAACTCTGTCTGTCATTTTGTATATCGCAGAACTGTCGGTGCTATTTGTAGGACATGGAACATCAGAGGCCCAATTTTGAACATGCCAGCCCGAGAACCCACGATCCAAAAACTGGCTAAGTATGCAATGAGGGCTCCCTGCATCCTCTATAAAATCTCTTCCCCATAGTTTATAAAAGTATAAATTTTGTATGTATAAAACTAAATATCTACTTTATACAAGTACATATTTCGTATGTATAATTTTTTTATTTCTGATGAATTTCTATAGTCCGCAACTCCACTCCTCGATTTATGTATCGCAGAGAACATCAGAGGCCCAATTTCTGTATCACACAATTGTCGGTGGGTTTTGTATATCGCCACCCCGACAACCCGTGATCCATTACAAAAGTACATATTTCCTATGTATAAAAGTATTTCAATGTATTTCAACTTTCTAGCCACGTGTCTGTACTAGGTCACATTTACTCACATCCCAACCTGGCAGGGACTCCACTGCCATCCAGCCTTGTTAAAATATATGTTTTATTTTTAAACTTATAAAGACATAAATCTCGCATGCCTTCCTTTCTTATAAACCTTAAAATACTTATTTTATTAAATATAGAATACCGTATCATATTCGAAACTTTGAAATTCTAATATTTTTACTTATTATAGCACACTACACACTTTTTACTAATAATAAATAATGGACATTAAAATAAAACCGAATTAGTGAGTTATATTTAAAAATGAGTTAAAAAATATTTTATACTAAATAAAGAAAGTCTTAATTTATGGGAAAATATAATCATTCTCTTTTTGATGAATTGGGATAAATGCAAACTTCAAATTGAGATTGTGTGGCAAGGTCATGGCATAGGTTCTCCAAAATAAGTTGGGTTGAGCCTAGTATATGGAGAGTGTTTACATTATATACATAAAGTAGTAAATGAGAATTGAACTATAAGTATTTTAACATGTATGTGTCTTTTATTCAATTTTTTGGATTAATGGAATTATATACAGAGTAAATGTGAATTGGACTATAACTCAATGTAACATGTATGTATTTTTCAATTTTCCAAATGACCTGTGAATTGGACTATAACTCAATGTAACATGTATGTATTTTTCAATTTTCCAAATGACCACAATTCTACATGGATAATTCTACACGACTCTATCCGATAACTGTTGTAATCATATATATATATAGCTACATATCCAACTTTATCTGAGAATTGTTGTAATTATACATAGCACATATCCAAAAATATAAGTGAGGGATTTTTCTTTTTATAAATAAAAATAAAATCAATCTAAACTATATTGTTTTTTTTTTTTTTAATTTACCATTGTCCTAAAACTCTTTTCCTATTTATTTATAGTTTGTTCTCCATAAATAAATCTCAATACATTTATACATTGAATTATTTAGATCTACCATTGATTTATATTATAGGTTTATTTTAGATCTACAACTCCAATAAAATCAATCTAAATTATATTGTTTTTTTTTTTTTTTTAATTTACCATTGTCCTAAAACTCCTTTCCTATTTATTTACAGTTTGTTCTCCATAAATAAATCTCAATACATTTATACATTGAATTATTTAGATCTACCATTGATTTATATTATAGGTTTATTTTAGATCTACAATTTCATTTTTATTATAGAGATTCTATATCTCAAATCTACATTCTAGATTATATCCTAGCTTTATTTTAGATCTATATTTTAGAACACCATTCCAAATTTATATCCAACTTTATTCTAGATCTATTTTTCTTTTTAGATCTACAATTTTATATTTATATTCTACTTTTATATTTTAGATATACCATTAGAGATTTATTCCATATCTCTATTTATCTATGATGTCAAATCTATATTCAACCTTTATTTTCAAATATGGCCAAGGATATAGTGCTACTCTTAAGGATTAATCCATATCCCTATTTTTTTTTCTAACCTTATTGGGAAGGTCCATAGAATTTAAAGGTTGAAACCAAGCTTAGATACCATATGTAATGGCTCGATCTACTAATAAAAATAAATACAAAAGTTACTCATAAAATATATCAATTCAAATAACTATTGATTTCTAACATAGAGAAACTTCAATAAAAGTTTACTTAACTCATAAGAGCATTGAGAGGTGAGGAACTTATAACCTGCAATGAAGAAACCAACATATATGTGATTTAGTGAATTTAGAAACATAGAAATACCTTGATATTTGATCTGGCCATCCACAAAAAAAAGTGAGGGGTGACTCTCCGCCCAACTATATACCTTGTTACTTTAATTATTCGGCATCAGGTCACCCTCGAGTTGTCAATCCACTACTAGACCAACCCTTCTTAGCCTTGTCCTCTATAGCCCAAGCTAAAAAGAGAGATCATATTTTTCTCCTTCTTCCCTTCCCTTATATAGAATCGATCCATGATAAAGAACTCAATCCCTATGGTCCACCTGTCATTATGTAATTCTTTCTTTATCTTATTTTAGGTTTTTTTTTCCCATAAATTACCATTACTTATTTTACCCCTTTCTTTTATTGCACAAATATTTATTTTTAAGTACTTATTATGATCCATTTATGATAATTTATTATACTAATTTATTTATTTAATAATAATATGGGGCATGAAACACTTATCAAGGTCAACCCATCATTTGACCATATTATAATATGCAAAGATTATCCTTCTTTTTCTACACACTCCGTGCAAAAAAATCCCTTGATTTTTGTGTGATCGTTAAAAAAAAAAAGAAAAAAAACTAATCAATAGCTCATTAATGTGTTCATGTTTGTTTAGGTGACATAGTGGGTATGTGTTGACTTGTCAAATCCTAGTAGGAGTGTCACTAGTAGCCTACTTTGCATTGATTTCAACATATAACTGAACAAAAGTTTGGTGAGACTCCCACTAGGCTTGAGAAATTCTCTCTAAGTGGTTACCAACAGGGATGCGACATTGTTATTCTATGATGCCTAGGAAATTTTGGAAGTAGGTAGCAAGACTATGGATCCAGGAATCCGAAAAATCTCCATCCATTTGGCTACCATATTTAGGTGATGAGATTCTAGTGTCTAGCTAGAAAGTAAACATGGAAGCCCTAGGTTGGCATATTAGGGATTTAGTAAGGGTGTTGGACAATTCCTACACCACATTGTATAAAATGGGATTTTCTTCATCAAAGTAATGTCAAGTTTTGTGAGGAACCATTAAGAGATATGATCTGTAAGAGATGAAGAGAAGCAGAGTGGAAACCCTAGGTTAATGAGTTGTTGAGGGTTTCATCTAATAATGGAATCTAAGATATGAAGCTAAGAATATGAGAGGGATGTTGCAAAATTTTGAGCAAGAGCTAAGGATATGGAACACAACATAATAGGAATTACTAGGGTGGGATGGAAATATATAAAACCCCAAAAGGTGACCAGATGTGGGTGGGAACTGAACCTAATGTACCAAATGGAGAGGTGTGTTGAATACTATTTTGTTGGGTGGGGCCAATGGAAAAGATAAACAACTAAGAGAAGGAAATTGGGGTGGAGGACTAACCTCAAGGGAACCCACATATTCAATACTCTAAGTTGGCACAAGGCTAAGAAACCCCAAAAAGGTGAAGAAGGCATGTGGGGTGGGAGCGTGACCTCTAGAGAACCCATTGTTTGAGTAAAAAAAGACGAGTCAAACATATTATTGCTCTGATAATAAATGTTATGGAAGTAAGTGCATGAGAAACAAATTAGATAAAAAAGAACAAAAACGTTGTAGCTGATATTTTGAGCATATATGCATGCATGCACTCAAAACTTGGTTATGCACCATTAATTGAGCATATATTGCATGCATCCATAGAATATAGAGAGGAGGCACCATCATCTTTTGAGCTAGATGGTTAAGAGTTCTTG
>ML777848.1:1239756-1252379 GCA_009831015.1 Picea engelmannii | reverse complement strand
TGAGCATATATGCATGCATGCACTCAAAACTTGGTTATGCACCATTAATTGAGCATATATTGCATGCATCCATAGAATATAGAGAGGAGGCACCATCATCTTTTGAGCTAGATGGTTAAGAGTTCTTGGGTCTCTTTCTTCCTCAGGTGTTGTGTTGGGTGAGGACACCCTCATTTTGTATTGATTCTACGCTATTCTTTCTTTCTTAATTTTCTTGCTTGTTATTGGGTTTGAGTTCTAGGTTAGATTCATTTCATATGATTTGGTATCAGAGAAATTCTAGCATCTTATGCAATAAGTCAACCTATCTTTCTCTTATATCAAAATCACATTCCTCCTTTCAAGTCTTTTTTGTGTCTTGATGCCACTAGTTCACCATGAAGGCTTGTATCTTTTATTACATTGCATTATGAAGTAAAGGGAATAGTTCTCTAGCATTTCGATACATGGGACTCATTCCACGTCAATCAACTAGTCAATCTTCTTCCTTAGTTAGTGCATGATCTCCTATATACATCTAGGATTTAGGACTTCGTTAGTGCATGATCTCCTATATACATCTAGGATTTAGGACTAGTAAGGTAAAAAGATAAATTTTGTTATGTTGTAAAAAGAGTTCAGATGTAGATAAAAAAGACAAGGAAGATGGGTTGGATTTAGTGTAAATGTCAAGAATGATAACAAAATAATGTTCTTGTAAAACTCATATTCTTGACCATTAAACCTACATATTTAATATAATATTTTCTTAATAATACCAAAATTTTCAAATATCATAAAATAAAATAAAATCTAATAATAATTGAATAAAAACAAACATTATTACATAAGTTGTGTAATGTTTAATATTTTTTTTTATAAAATCTAATTAAAATTTCAAACCACAATTCAATAACTTATATAATTATATGCTTATATACTCTTATATGTTATAGAATGTAAGTTTTTATTATATGATTAAATACCCTTATATGTTATAGAATGAAATTTTTGTATAGTCCGATTAGATATATAGATTTATGTAGTGTTTAATATTTTTTTTTATAAAATCTAATTAAAATTTCAAACCACAATTCAATAACTTATATAATTATATGCTTATATACTCTTATATGTTATAGAATGTAAGTTTTTATTATATGATTAAATACCCTTATATGTTATAGAATGCAATTTTTGTATAGTCTGATTAGATATATAGATTTATATTTTTAATTTAAGTAATATTTTATTTATTTCTAATATTTTTATAAATTAAAATTCTAATGTAAAATTTATGATTAATTTTTATATATTTTTAAATATTTAAAATTTTAATTTTTTATTATTATATAAAATGTATATGAAAAAATGATATATAAATAAATGGAGTTATAATTAACAAATTAGATTTTACTTCAATTATAATTAACTAATTGGATTCTTGCCTTTTCTTCTTTCAATATATTCAATGTAGTTACCTACATACTTTATTCTTTTATTATTGGTAAATAAATTCGTTCAAAGTAGTTACCTAAATACTTTAATCTTTTATTATTTATAAAAAACTTCATTGTTACAAACCTAACATTAAAAAACCTAACATTAAAAAACATGATTATAACTTATTTACTCTTGTATGTAATTTGTGTATAGTCTAATTTAATTTTTGTATTGTCCAATTAGATAGTTATATTTCTGCATTTAATTTAAATAACACATTTTTTTTTTCTAATTTTTCATAAATTAAAATTATGATGTAAAATGTATGATAAATTTTCATATTTTTTTAAATATTTAAAAATTACTATATTTTAATTGTTATATAAAATATATATATATATAATAATATATAAGTAAATGAAGTGATAATTAACCAATTGAATTTTATTTCAGTTATAATTAACTAATTAGATTTTCTAGGCTTTCATCTTCTTTCAATTTTTTCAAAATAGTTAAATATATACTTATTTTTTTACTATTTTTAAAAATCTTCATTATTACAAACTTAAAATTAAAAAAAACATGATTATAATTTTTTCATTCATGGATTTACTATTTTTTATATTTCTTTTTCTTTATTCAATAAATATGCTTGTGTCCATTTAATAAATCCAATAGAGCCATGAATCCAATCAATTGTTATTAACACATGTCTAAAAATATATACTTTATTTTTTTACTATTTCTAAAAATCTTCATTGTTACAAACCTAAAATTAGAAAACATGATTATAATTTTCTCATTCATGGATTTGTTATTTTTTATATTTCTTTTTCTTTATTCAATAAATATGATTGTGTCCATTTAATAAATCCAATAGAGCCATGAATCCAATCAATTGTTATTAACACCATATGTCTAAAAATGGATACCACTTGTTGAAGTCCAACATTATTGTCACGTGGAGGTTTATGAGATTGAAAATGAAAGCTATTAGTGTTGTTACATTGTTTTCAAAAAAATTTAGTTTAATAATTTAAACAGTATTTACTAATTTCTATTTCAATGCTATAGATATTCACAAACAAGATGGACATAGAATATCCAAAATACTCACATTGTAACGTTCCCCTTCGTTACGACTACAAGAGAAACAACAGTGCAAAATGTTTTGACAATAACAGGAGAACTACAATGATTACAGCTAGACGACATGGCTGATGGCGAGCACCATGCCCGTAGAACAGGCAACAAAAATTAAGACTCCACACACAGGCATAAGGGTGACTGGGAAAACATGCACAAAATAACATGGAGGATCGACTACCCGTCCGACACAACATGACCACGCCTACAAGCGGAGGGAAAACCTCCCCATCCCTACACAACGGCCTCGACGAGAAAGACGAGAACCTCAAGGTGCACCTACCTAACTCCTGAAGGCATTTAACCTAGGCACCAAGCAACTTGCAACACCCGACAAACTCACAACGAATGCACCGACTCCGACCAAGGTCTCGTTCGCCGCTATCCCACAAGGCACACCATGATCCCTACATCAGGAATCATGTCATTCCTAGGTGTTAGACGTGTAAATAACCTCGGTGGAACATAATCTATCAGGACTAAGGACTCTAGGAAACTCCGACGCGCTAGGAACCGAATAGTGACTGGGAGACTATACCTACCCCCACACAAAAGGTCGACGAGACACAAGAGGACGAAGACAAAGGGATGACACCAGCCCACACAACATCGTCCCCTACCCCACCAATCACCCAGGCTAACCAGTCCATGATTACATTCTAACTTAACATGGGTTCCATTCTAACGGGGAACATCAAGTTGCAAATTGTTTCGGCATAGATTATCCATCTATATTTAGCAAGTCTAAATTATAAATCGGTCTTTAACTCAACATCAGATTAAAATTAAATACAATCCAATCGACCATTCTACATTATACCTTAGTCATTAAATTCAATCAATAACATCAATTATGAAGCAGTTCGGCAATTATGCATCACAATTTAATCATCAAATTCGATATAAATAACATTGACTACGAACAATTAAGCAATTTTGCATCACAATTCAATCACTGACCACAATTTAATCTAGCTATTTTAACCTCTACTTGGGTCAATAGTTACTAAACTATTTAATCATTAATCACAGTCTAAATGGGTAATTCGATATTAATCCAAATCTCCATCCAACTAGCCCACCAACTTAATTAACAACATTAATGATTTTATGGTAGAAAGCTACCATTATAACACTCATGAACAATTAAATCTCGACATGTGGTCTATCTAAATTGATCGAACCAACAATACTACCTGTCTTATTAATAATGAGAAGGAGACTGCTAACTATTAACTTCGCTATATTAATTAACAAGGCAATTAGCATAGCCGTTACCTGACCGTTAATATAGAAAATGACAAGGCAGTTGACATAACTGTTATCAAATAATTAATAGCGCAATAACAAGGCCATTCTCATGACTATTATCATAACGAGTAAGATAGCAAAGACAATGTGATTAATGCTTTAATTAACATAACCATTAGTAAAGGATTGGCAGGGCAATTAAGGTAACAGTAACAATCCATATAATGTTGACAAGGCAATAAATAAAACTGTAGCAAGACAATTAATATATCATTAACTGTAATAAAACTGTAGCAACGACAATAAAATTGTACAAGGCAATTAATAAAACTTGTAATAAAACTATCATGAAACTGTAATAAAGGCAATTAATAAAACTGTAATAAAGGCAATTAACAAAACTGTACAAGGCAATTAATAAAACTTGTAATAAAATGGTAATAAAACTGTAATGAAACTGTAATAAAAATGTAATAAAGGCAATTAATAAAACTGTACAAGGCAATTAATAAAACGGTAGCAACATGCAGTACACAGTGGTGGCAACTCGTTCCCAATCCAAGCAATGCATTCCAATTTAGATGGCAAGACGTTTTCAATCGGCAGCAAAACACAGACACTAGCTAAAGGAAAAACGTTGTCACAGTTGAAGGCCAAATCATTGTCAATTAAGGCAGGGACAGAGTCATCCATTTTAACAGCAATTCGAGGGTGTGCAACAACAAATTTAGTCAATCTTTTTAGCATCAATTCGTGGGCGTTTACAACAACTCTATCATTCATTTAAATAGTAAAAATTTGTGAGCAATCAATCGACAAAACGGTCAACACTTCAAAGGGAAAAACGTGGTTGGTAATCAAGAAAAACGCAGTGTTAAGTAATTTACATTTCGTGGGCATTCATAAGAATAAACGCAACACCATTTAGTTTGCAATTCGTGGGCATTCACAGAAAATTCATACACATTTTTGAATGGAAAATCATGACTTCCCTTTTTCATTTCCCAGATGCTAAATCCAACTCATACAATAATGACCAAATTCCCTTCCCTTACCAAGATATCAATTATATATAAAAAAAAAACGCAAACAGGGGAAATGATTTCGTTTTTCCAATGCCAGGATACAAATATAATGCAGACATGAAAATAAAACAAAAATGTTTTCCATTCCAGGAGACCAATACATAAATGTCGACATGAAATAATTTCGTTTTTCCATTGCTAGAATACTAAAAGTAAAAAAGGGGCAGACATGAAACCATTGCGTTTTTTTTCTTCATTGCCAGAATACCCAAAATTTGCAGACACGGAATCAATTCGTGCTTCCAATGCTATAACCCCAATACAATGTAGACAACAGTAAGAGAATGCAAGGATCCAATGGGAAAAGTCATGGAATGATTGCAGGGGTTCTATCCGTCAAGGCATAGAGAAAACCAACCAGGACGCAAGATAATCCACATGCAGAGGTCATTGCCAGATGGTGGAATCAACAATCAGCGAGGGACATACATCAAGGGTAGAAAACTAGCAGGTTCATCCTTTGCTCATCATCCTCGCACAGGAAAGCAGGGTGTTGAGTTCCATAGGTATTTTAATGCTAAGGCGACGACTGTAGATAAGGCTCCTAGCCGACTGCTCAGGTGAGGACTAGTGAGCTAGGGATGAAGGCTAAACAACCATGAAAGTCACAATCAACACAGCAAGGTGGTCAAGACATGCGGAGAAATGAAGCCATGGGAGTCAATCTATCATCGAGCTAGTCTAAGAAAATTTCAGAAAAGCATCTAGACAAATAGTTCACTTACCCAAGTAAAAATGAAGATTCAAGCATAAGTTCTAAAATAATTTACCATACAAATGAAGAAAGCGTACCATTGCCTGATCTCCCCCTCTGAGTGACATCCCACGCGCTCCATGCAACTTCTTCTTTCCAACCGATGAGACTTCACTGGTACCTCCTAGCCAATGCTAGGGGTACTCTTCTTCCCCCTTAGCCCCCCTAGCCACAAAGGGGCCACACACTCACTATCCAGATATTTCGACTAGCTCCCAGCTCGCCTCGTAAAGCCGAGTTACCACTCCTCACCGAGCTGGGTATCCCAACTCCTACAAGTTAAGTCAGTCAAGTGGATAATTCTACAGCGTAACGTTACGCAACAGAAGAAGATCCTTCATCCTTCTCCTTCCTTCATTCTATAGAGTTTCAAAATTCCTTTCTTTCCTAAAATGTCATTTAATTAAAGTTTTAAAAAATAAATTCCTAAAATTTGTTCTCCGTACAAGTGTCCCCCATCCCCTACATTCCTCCATAATTTAATTTCTTTAATTAATTAATTATCTTTATTTCTCTCACCCACCTAGAGTTACTCCTAGAATCACTCCTAGGTGTCCCCAAATCTTCTTATAGGTTTTAATGGCTTTCCCTATTATTAAATTGTTAATTCAATTTAAATTATAAAGCTCTTAAATGGTAGATTCTTTACTAAGTTTGACTTTCCTCTTTTTCCCTTATGTTCCCCTTTTTCCCTTTTTATGTTTACCTCTTTTCCTAGTTTCCTAATATTTTAGATTTTCTCTCTTTCCCCTTTTACTTAGAACTCAAAAAGGAAGGTATGGAAATTAACCCTTTCTCCCTTTTCTCATTTAATTAGTATATTTTAAATTATCAAAGTAATAAAACAATTAAATCCCCTTTTAAATTTTAATCCAATAGATTTTTTTTGAAACAATTAATTTCTTACTCCCTTCATGTTACATGATTTAACGAAAATCATAATTATTATTTATGTGGTTTTTATTTTTATTATTATTATTTTTTTTTTATAGAGAGATAAAATTTTACCACTAGCATAGTTTAGACTTAAACCTCAAATTTTCGTATTGGGCGACATTTGGTTAGGGAATTTGTTTTAAAATTTCTTAACACGTTATTCATCCTAAGGCCATCTAGGTTCATTCCTCTATCATCAACAACGCGACACGCGACGTGCCCTTCAGGATGCACTAGGTGCTCCAAGGGAGCCACTCGCCTTAATCTGCTTCCCTTGCGCAATGTGCCCTTCAGGACACACTACGTGCTCCAAGGGTGCCACACACCTCTCTCCATTTTTCTTGTGCAACGTGCCCTTCATGATGCACCACGTGTTCCAAGGGTGCCACTCGCCTATTCACTGACTTGGTAGACATCAATAACCCCTGGAGTCAATACTCTGTCAGGTGAACTTGTGGGAGACTAAGGGCCTCTAAGGAATATGGCCCCCGCCTTATTGCACACCCCTTAGAATCATCATGAGAGACTATCACATCCCGTCCTCACGACATTGTGGGTCCTCTCAAACTAGGTAAACGTTAACCTATAGTTCGAGCCACGACGAGAGTGCTAGTAGGTTGTGGCAGGGTTGTTGTCCACACCTCTCCCTTAACATCTCTGGTAGTCGTGCGTGACCCCATTACTCCATATGTGAGTCTAGTCAGCAAGCTATCGTCAGCCTGCATCATCAACAAATCATGTCAGAACATATCCATAGCATATCATCTAATCAGATACACTAATATCACAGTAAAATAGTCAAACCCTAATGGTACACTCCTTGACTCGATCTGAAGTCCAGGGGTTCCATCGATGCCTCTGCATCCTCGAGGTCCAAAATCCTGCACACTAAATAAACCGATTCAATAGCACTTGTCTATGCCAATGTAGTAAAACAACATGTCAACAACCCATAACACCTCATAATCAAAATCAAATGTTTTAAAAGAATAATAATCTGGATCACTTACGTGCAAGTGTCCTCAAAGAATAAGTTCGCTCAGTGTGCCAGAGCAGGATGTTACATACACCCCCTCTTGGTCTAAACTTTGTCCCAAAGTTTCACGGTATAAATGCTGAAATAAAGTATATCACAGTATTATAAGCCTATCTATCAAACAAAAATGGAAACTGCTGGCGCATATCATATGTGTCCTCCCAGGTTGCCGAGTGAGGACTATAGTTGTCGCACTGGACCTTGACCTGATATACTGTTCGATGTTGTAGCTTTTGGATGTGATGATCCAAGACACGGATCGGCTCAGCCATGAGCGCACCCTCGCCCGACACCCGCAAGTTGCTCAAGTCAAATCATGTGAAGGATCACTAATCATAAAGTCTCAATGGAGATATGCAATACATTGTGCAAACATCTCAAGAATCAGGCAAGGCTAGTCAATAGGCCACAGGCCTCTCCTTTCCACAATATCGTAGGTTACCACGAGCCTAGGAGATAGTTTTAGCCCCTTTTTCCAACTGGATCGAACTCTTATGCAGTTTCAAATGCAAGAATACTCGATCGCCACATCGTAACTATGGTTGACATGACGCACATGGACATAACTCTTATGTCGATCCTGTGCTTCTTAGATCCTTTGTCTTATTGTTTTCACTTTCTCTTCCATTTCTTGGATCGCTTCTGGTCCCACTAGGACCCTATCCTCCAGTCGATCCCAACTCAAAGGCGTCTGACACGGTCGCCGGTAGAGAAACTCAAAAGGTGCCATCTTAATGTTTCTCTGGTAACTGTTGTTGTAAGCGAACTCCACCCGTGGAAAGAATTCCTCCCAACCCTTTTGTTGGTCCATCATGTACATGTGCAACATGTCCTCCAAGGTCTGGTTCATTCGTTCGGTCTTCCTGTTAGTCTCTGGGTGATAAATGGTACTAAAGTTAAGTTGGGTTCCCAAGGCCTCTTAGAAACTCATCCAAAATTGTCCAATAAACATTAATCGTTGATTAGATATAATCCTCTTAGGCATGCCATTCGGCCTCACAATCTCACTGATGAAAACTCTAGCTAAGTCAAGTTCTTGATACGTCATACGCACAGGAACAAAGTGAGCACTCTTCATTAGAGTGTCTACTACTATGAAAATCGAGTCATGTCTCCTTGCCGTCAGTGGAAATCCAACAATAAAATCCATAGAAATAACCTCCCATTTCAATTCTAGAATAGCGTGTGGTTGTAGTAATCCTGTTGAGTGTCTATGTTCAGCCTTTACCTGCTGACATTCTAGACATCTGGCCACATAGTTGACTATGTCTGCCTTCATTCCCTTCCAGAAGAATAAGGGTTTAAGGTCTGCCCTCATATTCATGACTCCCGGGTGAGCCATGTAAACTTCTCTATGAGCCTCGTTCATGATCAACATCCTCAACTCGTCGTTCGGCGGCACGTATATCCAATTTTTAAACCTCAATAAACCATCGCTATCAAATGAAAATCCTTCAATCATGGTACCATAATTGTGTTTTGTCCAATAAAACCCTCGACCTCTTTGTACCAGTCATCGTCACACTATAAAGTTAGAATCTTTTCACATAGAATCGTCTAGAGAGGCAGCACTGAAAAGATGCGCGGTATCCGACTCAATGCATCTGCCACTCGGTTCACTATTCCTTTTACGTAAGTAATCTCGAAGTCGTACTCACTAAGCAATTCTGACCAATATCATTGTCATGTGTTCAGGTCACTTTGCGTAAAGATGTGTTGTAGTCCATATTGGTCAGTCTTTAGTTCAAATTTTCGTCCAACAAGGTAGTGTCTCCAAACCTTCAAGGCATATACAATGGCTAACAACTCCAAATCATGCATCGTGTAGTTCTCTTCATGCCTTCTTAGTTTCCTTGAAATGTAAGCAATCACTCATCCATCTTGCATCAAGACTCTGCCTAAGCCTTCCTTGGATGCGTCAGTGCATACCAAGAAGTCTGTGTCCATGTCCAAGACCTTTAGTATCAGTGTTGTTGTCAAAAACTCCTTGAGCCTCCGAAATGCTTCCGCACATTTATCGGTCCAAACAAACTTCTTGTTTTTCTTCTGCAATTCCGTTATCGGATTTCCTATCTTCGAAAATCCCTCAACGAGCTTTCGATAGTATCCTGCAAAACCCATGAAGCTACACACTTCCACGACATTCGTCGGCACAAGCCATTCCATAATAGCCTCGACCTTTGCTGGATCCACAATGATACCTTCACCAGAGATGACGTGCCCTAAGTAGTGGATCTTCGAATGATAAAATGAGCATTTGGATAACTTCCCATACAATTTGTGCTCTCGCAGACACTGTAGTACCAAGCGCAAGTGCTCATCATGCTCCTCCATCATCCAAGAGTAAATCAAAATATCATCAATGAATACTTGGACAAACTTGTCCCAGTACTCGTGGAACACCCCATTCATCAAACTCATAAATACCCCTGGGGAATTTGTTAGTCCAAACGGTAAAATAGTAAACTCATAATGTCCAAACCTCATCTTAAAGGCGGTCTTAGGGACATCATCTTCCTTAATATGTAACTGGTGATACCCTGATCGTAAATAGATCTTTGAGAACACCATCGCGCCCTTCATTTGTTCGAACAAATCATCAATCCTCGGCAAAAAATATTGATTCTTGATTGTGGCCTCGTTCAATTGACTGTAGTCAATGCAGAGCCTCCACGACCCATCCTTCTTTCATATGAAAATAATAGGTGCACCCCATGGTGACATACTAGGACATATCAGTCCCAGGTCCAACAACTTCTTCAGTTGCATTCTCAACTCTTGTAACTCCGGGGCTGCCATCCGATAAGGCATTCTAGCTATTGGTTTTATTCTCGGTTTTAGGTCTACTAAAATCCTGTAACATCCCACTCTGGCACACTGACAAAACTTATTCTTTGAGGACACTTGCTCGCAAGTGATCTGGATTTTTATGATGATAAACCACTTATCCTTGATGATGATGCGTTATGATTGATAACATGATGTTTTACTATTGTTGTATACAGGTGCTATTGACTTAGTTTATTTGATTGTGCAGGGTTTTTGACCTAGAGGATGCAGAGGCATCGACGAAACTCTTGGACTCTGGATTGAGTCAAGGAGTGTGATATTGAGTTGATTTATTTACCATGATATTTATTGATTTGATGATATGTTGTTGACATATTCTAACATGATGGTTGATGATGCAGGCTGACGATAGCTTGCCGACCAGACTCACATATGGAGTAAAGGGGCCACACATGATTTCCAGAGAGGTTGAGGGAGAGGTGTGGACAACAACCCTGCCACAACCTACTAGCACTCCCGTCGTGGCTCGAACTGTAGGTTAACGATTACTTAGTTCGAGAGGATCCACGATGCCGTGAGGGCAGACTGCGACAGTCGCTCACGATGATTATAAAGGGCGCACAATAAGGCGGGGGCCTTATTCCTTAGAGCCCTTAGTCTCCCACAAGTTCACCTGGCGGAGTGTTGACTCCAGGGGTTATAGAGTCTACCAATCGGTCAAGTCAGCGAGTGGCACCCTTGGAGCACGTGGTGCATCCTGAAGGGCACGACGCGCAAAGAAATACAAGTCAGCGAGTGACACCCTTGGAGCACATAGTGCATCCTGAAGGGCACGTCGCACAACAGAAGCAAACGAGGCGAGTGGCACCCTTGGATCACGTAGTGCGTCCTGAAGGGCACATCGCATTAATGATGATGATGAGACAACCTGGACGACCCTAAGAGCTTAATGCCTGATAAAATTCTTGAAACGACCCCCCTAATGAATTGTCGCCCAGTTCAAATCTGAACCTAAATTTAAAACATCTCTAAGATAAAATTTTGACTAGCCCTAAAGAAGACCCTCCAAAAATAAACTTAAGGACGTAAACGAAAACCCTCCTAAGTGTTAGTTAAAATCTTATTAAAATTAAAAGGGGTAAAGTAATGAGGGAGTTAAATTAAGTGAAACCCATGGATTTTAAATTATAAAGAAGAATTAAAATTATTAAAGAGTGGGAGTATAAAAATTTAGGATTTTTAAAATATATTGAAAAGACTATTAAGCGCATTTATCATTTTGGGTTTAACCAAAAAAAAAAAAAAAAAAAAATTAATAATAAAAGAGAGGAATAAAAAAAATAGAAATGAGGAAACTTGTAATAAAGGAAACTTAATAATGAGACATAGGGTAAAAAGCGAAAAGGGATCAGCATTTAGGAGTTACTAAAAATCAACAACTTCATTTTAGGAAATTTATTAAAAGCATGAGAGGGGATCTAGGAACCCTAGGAGTAATTTAAGGAGCGATTTTTGGGGGGATGAGGGAATTGAGTCTAGTAATTATTAAAAAGAAATTAATTTTGGAGAACCATAGGGATGAGGGACACTTGGACGGCATATAATTTTTTTGAGGTTTGTCATTAAAAATGTAATTAATAATGATTTAGGAAAGTAGGTGGGTCTCAAATTCTATAAAAGAAGGGGAAAAGAAGGAAGAGGGGATGAGCGGTTAGCGTAACGTTATGCTGCCGGATTGAGGCTTGACGGATTTCTTGTGAGGAGTTGTGTTTATCTCAACTGTATTGGAGTGGTCGCTCAGCCTTGGAGGCGAGATGAGAAGCTATTCTTATCTCTGGTTCTTGTGTGTCCCCTTTGCGGCTCGGGGGGCTAAGGGGGAAGYAGAGTACCCCTAGCGATTGGCTGGGAGGTACCGGTGAGCCTTCTATGGTCGGCAAGCAGAAGTGGCACGGAGCGCGGGAAGCGGCACAGAGCACGGGACGTCATCCGAGGCAAGCGAGAGGCAACGGTATGAAATTTTATTTATGGTAGAGTAAACTGTCTAGTCATTTTCTTATGCGGTTATGATGCATTATATTAAGATGTTGCTTCAGCTATGGTGGTTCGTTTTGTATGCTACAACGATTATTGTCCTGGAAACCTTTTGTGGGGTAGATGTTGGGATTTGCTGTCTTGTATGCCGAATTTGTCTTTATTAGTTATC
>ML777848.1:1218965-1238568 GCA_009831015.1 Picea engelmannii | reverse complement strand
ATTTGGCATTTTCAATATTGCAATTTTATTATGGTCATTTAAATTTGCTATTTTATATATTGCCTTTTCCTTAATATTAATGTTACCTCGTTAGTTTCAAGTGGATGTTACCTATTGATTGATATATAACTGTTATTGAGTTATTAATGGCCTCTCCTTATCCCTCGCAAGGATTAATTTTAGAGAAAAAGGGGAATAAAAGCAACGTGAACAATATCTTATTTCCTTTCAGTTAATATGGAATTAAATGACTAATTTGTTAAACTGTTTTGGTGTGGTAAGAAATGTCGGGTTCTAATGCCCCTTTATCCCTTTTTATCCATTATGGTTAATAATGTTGCAGCTGGTAAGTCTGTTCCGGAATATTGATGTTTCTGCCTTATTGTATTGAAATTCTAAAGGGTTATGTATATTGAGTTTTTGGAAGGTCGATGCATTAATTATTGAGTTTATTAAGATTAAATGGAAAGTTATGCATACGGAGTTGTATGGAAGGTTTTTGTATATTGATTTGAGTTAGACGGCTCCCTTGGCAAATATGGAAAGCAACATAAAATGCAATATTAGAAGCAATATTAATATGTGTTTAAATAGAGAGGTTAATACTAGTCTAAAGCGAAATGTTAATATTTGTTTAAACTGCCTTGTAAATACTTGTTCGAATTGCAAGGTTAATATTTGTTTAAATTGAAATGTTAATGATGATGTTTAAGCGCAATGTTAATATTTGTTTAACTGAAATGATAATACTTGTTCAATTGAAATGTTAATATTTGTTTAAATTGAAATGTTATTGATGACGTTTAAAGCGCAATATTAACCCTTGTACGGTCATTGTAAAGTATGGTAATAAATTGCGAGGCAAGGTGAGATATTATGGAGAATTTGGCTTGTATTCAATCACGGATGAGTCATATACATTGCCTGGTATTTAATTTTAAATGGTCTTCGTCCGAGTCCTTGTCTTGCGCCTTCTGTAGAAGACGTGGTTTCTCCTTCATCTATGGTTATGCTGGGTTGTAAAAAAATTTCGATTGGTCTGCTTGTGTCGGGCGGGATATAGACCCCTCCTTGTAGCCTTAGTGTTTATGTCGGTGTTTGTGATTTTTTTGTGTAAAGAATCCAGTGCCGTATCAAGAGTCTTGGGCCCTTTAAAGGCAGGGTTTCCACTCTTGCGACACACCTGACAGAGATTATTAGTTTCTGCCTGAGCAGTCAGCCAGGAGCCTGTCTAATCTTCTTTTGAGAAGACATAAGACTAAAAGCCCTGCTTTTCTGTGCTGAAATAGTAAACTCTACTGATGGATTCTTCCTTCTGTGACCGTACTGTACTTAACACCTGGTGTCGTTTACTTCTTACAGCTAATAGTTTCACACCTTATGTCTAGGGGCATTATTACTTGTTGTCACTGTGAATTGTCGGGGTCGTCTGGTTGTGTTTGTCTTTCTTGCGTCTTGTTCTAGGTCGGGTTACTAGTTTCTTCCTGAGCAGTCGGCCAGGAGCCTGTCTAATCTTCTTTCGAGAAGACATAAGACTAAACGCCCTCATTTCCTGTGCAGAAATAGTAACCCTAACACCCGAGAGTCTTCCCTCTATGTTCTTATTGTGCACCCCCAGTATGTCTTAACGCTGTGTTGTGCGCCTTATGCCTGTGATCGTATATTGTTGCAGTTACTCATTGTGTGCCTTTAGTTTTGCCTTGTCATGGTTGGGTTTTGTTGGTGTCCAGTGGCGTCGTACAGTTAGGTGTGTTGTTACTTCTACATGCGCGCACACGCTTTAAATAAAAAAAAAAAAAAATTGCACCTGTCACTAGAATGGTTGTCGTAACAAGGAGGAAATTACATATGGTATCAGAGCGGGTTCGACCCGTGACTTGGGATTCGCTACGGCTTCCGTTGACATGATTATGTTTGATTATTCTGTTGTTGATCAAGTTGATTGTGTATGTGCAGGTAATCATGGTTAGAGGACGCCGCGGAGGCAGACGACAGGGTGCTAGGGGAGGAGGCATGACGCCTCCAGCAACATCCATGCCTGAGGGGTCTAACCCCTAGGGAGGCGAGCAGGTCCTTGGACAGGAGCAGATTGCAGTTGTCGATGTTGTGGGGATGATGAGATATTTCCAACGCATGTCTGAGGCGCTGATTAGTAGATTGGACAGAGATGAGGCCAGGGCGTCGACACCTACTGAGGTTCCGCCGTGTGCACCGACCATTACAGGTAGCATTTTCCGTGAACTCGAGAAGGTCAAATTTCCTGAGTTATTTGGTGCCCCGGACGGCGCAGCCGCCGAGGCATGGTTGGAGAATATGGCGATGTGCTTCGCACTTCACGATTATACCTCCAACATGAAGGTCTGCATGGCGGTCTTTCAATTGAAGGGGAGCGCTCTTCTATGGTGGAAGACGCTCCTACCGTAGCTAAACATGGTCGTTGAAGACGTGCCATGGGAACTGTTCGAGAAACGGTTCCGAGAGAGGTATCTTTCTGAGGAATTCATTGAGCGTCAGCTTAATGAGTTCAACGCCTTACGACAGGGAGGTCGTATAGTGCCCAAGTACGAGGCACATTTTATGGAGCTTCTCTGGTATGCTCTGCACCTGAACACTGAGAAGCTCAAGGTCAACAGGTTTGTGTTTGGCCTTAACGGCAGCCTGCATGAGAAGGTTAGGATCTTGATGCCTCAAACCTTGCACGACGCTGTCCAGAAGGCCCTCATAGTAGAGGAGGAGCTTATCAGTGGGGGTCAGACCAGGACTCTAGCGAGACCTGCAGGGCAGGGTTCATCTGGTACGCTGTAGTAGCAGACACCAGCGAGACACACGCCGGGGTATCGTGGCTTCCAGAGGGGATCCACTTTTGCTACACCACGACGACCGCCGCCTCAGCAGCAGACACCTTACCGAGGACCATAGCAGCAGCAACAGTGTCGCCCATAGCAGCAGCAGTTTAGGCCTGTTCAGCAGAACAAACCAGGTTTCCAGGCCAGTGGGCCGTCATCTTCTACTTCGGGTACCAGGACTACTGGGCCGAAGAAGGGGTGTTGGACGTGTGGTGAGCCACACTACCAGTGCGACTGTCCTGTGGAGAGGACCAAAGTGTCTGGACCAGCCGGACCCACTACAGTGGGAGATATGGGCAAGGCCCATCGGATTCATGCAGCGGTGAATGACCGCCAGGCAGAGCACCAGTCGACAGTGCTCGATACGACAGGTACTGTCGCTGACCAGACCCTTAGTATTTTGATAGACCCAGGTGCTACTGAGAGATTCATTTCTGGTGCAGCGCTAAAAAGGGTTAAGGTTAAGGCAGTCAAACATGATGAGTTTAGCTTCGTGGAGATGGCTTCGGGAGAAAAACAAAAAGTTGGAGGAAAGGTTACGGGTTGTGCCCTTAACCTGGGAGAGTTTGTCACTAGGGTCAACTTGTACGTCACGATCTTAGGGTCTTATGACGTCATGATCAGCATGGATTGGTTGGAATCGCATGAGGCGATACTCAACTGTAAGACGAAACGGTTGAGCTTGGTCGATGATGAAGGAAAGAGATGTGTGATAGTAGGACGAAACCAGGGAGTATCCATGAGGTTCGTCTCTTCCTTGCAGTTACGGAAGAGTATGCGCAAGGGGTGCAAGATTTATGCGATCCTTGCGCTAAATGAAAAGGGAGTAGCAGAAGGTCTAGAACACCTTCCGGTGGTGAAGGAGTTTGTGGATGTATTTCCAGAGGAGTTGCCTGGGATGCCGCCAGAGAGAGAATTGGAGTTTACTATAGACCTGAAACCGGGGACCAAACTGATAGCAAGAACTCCTTATCGGATGTCGACCCCGGAGTTGCAAGAGTTAAAAATGCAACTGAAGGAGTTGTTGGACCTGGGACTGATATGCCCTAGTGTGTCACTGTGGGGTGCACCAGTTATTTTCATTCGGAAGAAGGACGGATCGTGGAGGCTTTGCATTGACTACCGTCAACTGAACAAGGCTACGATCATGAATCATTATCCCTTACGAAGAATTGATGATCTGTTCAATCAAATGAAGGGGGCGACGGTGTTCTCCAAGATCGATTTGTGATCAGGGTACCACCAGTTACGGATCAAGGAGGATGACGTCCCTAAGACCGCTTTTAAGACGAGATTTGGACATTATGAGTTTACTGTTTTACCTTTTGGACTGACAAACGCCCCAGGGGTATTCATGAGTTTGATGAACGGGGTGTTCCGCAAGTACTTGGACAAGTTCGTCCAAGTATTCATTGATGATATTTTGATCTACTCTCGGACGACGGAGGAGCATGACGAACACTTGCGCTTGGTACTACAGTTTTTGCGAGAGCACAAATTGTATGGGAAGTTGTCCAAATGCTCTTTTTATCAATCCAGGATTCACAACTTAGGGCATGTCATCTCCGGCGAAGGTATCGCCATGGATCCAGCCAAGGTTGAGGCTATTATGGAATGGTCTGCACCGACGAATGTCATAGAAGTGCGTAGTTTTATGGGTTTAGCCGGATATTATCGACGGTTTGTCGAGGGATTTTAGAAGATAGCAAGTTCGATCACGGAATTGCAGAAGAAAAACAAGAAGTTTGTTTGGACTGAGAAATGCGCGGAAGCATTTCGAAGGCTTAAGGAGTTGTTGACAATAGCATCGATACTAAAGGTCCCTAACATGGACGTAGACTTCTTGGTATGCACTGACGCATCCAAAGAAGGTTTAGGTGGAGTCTTGATGCAAGACGGATGAGTGATTGCTTACATTTCGAGGAAATGAAGAAGGCATGAGGAAAACTACGCGACGCATGATTTGGAGTTATTAGCCATCGTATATGACTTAAAGGTATGGAGACACTACCTGGTTGGACAAAAATTTGAATTAAGGACTGATCATTGTGGATTACAACACACTTTTACGCAAAGCGACCTGAATGCGTGACAACGACGTTGGTCGGAATTGCTTAGCGAGTACGACTTCAAGATTACTTATGTAAAGGGAACAGTGAACCGAGTGGCAGATGCTTTGAGTCAGAGGCCATGCATCTTTTTGGTGTTGCCTCTTCAAACGAATCTATGTGAGAAGATTCTCACTTTACAGCATGACGATGACTGGTACAAAGAAGTCGAGGATTTTATCAGACAAAACACTATGATGGTACCACGATTTGAGGGATATTCATTTGATAGCGATGGTTTATTGAGGTTTAGAGGTCGGATTTACGTACCACCAAACGACGAATTGAGGATGTTGATCCTGAGCGAGGCTCATAGAGCAGTTTACATGGCTCACCCAGGAGTCAGGAAGATGAGGGCAGACCTTAAACCCTTGTTCTTCTGGAAAGGAATGAAGGCCGACATAGTCAACTTTGTGGCTAGATGTCTCGAGTGTCAGCAGGTAAAGGCTAAACATAGACACCTGGCAGGATTACTTCAACCACATGCCATTCCAGAATCGAAATGGGAAGTCATTTCGATGGATTTTATTGTTGGATTGCCACTGACGGCAAGGAGACACGACTCGATTTTTGTAGTAGTAGACACTCTGACAAAGAGTGCTCACTTTATTCTGATGCGTACGACGTATCAGGAACCTGACATAGCGAGAGTTTTCATTAGTGAGATTGTGAGGCTGCATGGCGTGCCTAAAAAGATTATATCCGATCGAGGATCGGTGTTTACCGGACGATTTTGGACGAGTTTCCAAGAGGTCTTGGGAACTCAACTTAATTTTAGTATTGCGTATCACCCAGAGACTGACAGACAGACTGAACGAACAAACCAAACCTTGGAATACATGTTGCGCATGTACGTGATGGATCAACAAAAGCGTTGGGAGGAATTCTTGCCTCTAGTAGAGTTCGCTTACAACAACAGTTACCAGAGCACCATTAAGATGGCGCCTTTTGAGTTCCTTTACGGGCGACTGTGTCGGACGCCCCTGAGTTGGGATCGGCTTGAGGATAGGGTCCTGGTGGGACCAGAAGCGATACAAGAAATGGAAGAGAAGATGCAAACCATAAGACAAAGGATTAAGGAAGCACAGGATTGGCAGAAGAGTTATGCCGATGCGCACCGAGTCGACCGTAGTTACGAGGTCGGCGATCGAGTCTTCTTGCAGGTTAAACCGAATAAGAGTTTGATCAAGTTTGCAAAGGGAGCTAAACTCTCTCCTAGGTTCGTGGGACCTTTCGAGATTGTGGAGAGAAAGGGGCCCGTGGCTTATCGACTAGCCTTGCCTGACTCTTTGAGGCGTATGCACGATGTTTTTCATGTATCTATTTTGAGACATTATGTTAGTGGTCCTACATATGTGATTGACATGAGTTCCTTGCAGGTATCGGACGAGGGAGCACTCACAGCTGAGCCAGTCTGCATTTTAGATCATCGCGTTCGACAGTTACGACGTCGAAAGGTAGATCAGGTCAAGGTCCAGTGGGACAGTTATAGTCCGCAATCGGCGACCTGGGAGGACGCATATGATATGCGCCAATAGTTTCCATTTTTGTTTGATGGATAGACTTATGATACTGTGGTATTTATGATATTATGGTACTTTTATTTTTGTATTTATACTGAGAAACTTCGGGACAAAGTTTAGACCAAGAGGGGGTGTATGTAACATCCCGCTCTGGCGCACTGACAAAACTTATTCTTTGAGGACACTTACTCGCAAGTGATCTGGATTTTTATGATGATAAACCACTTATCCTTGATGATGATGCATTATGATTGATAACATGATGTTTTACTATTGTTGTATATAGGTGCTATTGACTTAGTTTATTTGAGTGTGCAGGGTTTTTGACCTAGAGGATGCAGAGGCATCGACGGAACCCTTGGACTCTGGATTGAGTCAGGGAGTGTGATATTGAGTTGATTTATTTACCATGATATTTATTGATTTGATGATATGTTGTTGACATATTCTGACATGATGGTTGATGATGCAGGCTGACAATAGCTTTCCGACCAGACTCACATATGGAGTAAAGGGGCCACACATGATTTCCAGAGAGGTTGAGGGAGAGGTGTGGACAACAGCCCTGCCACAACCTACTAGCACTCCCGCCATGGCTCGAACTGTAGGTTAACGATTACCTAGTTCGAGAGGATCCACGATGCCATGAGGGCAGACTGCGACAGTCGCTCACGATGATTCTAAGGGGCGCGCAATAAGGCGGGGGCCTTATTACTTAGAGCCCTTAGTCTCCCACAAGTTCACCTGGCGGAGTGTTGACTCCAGGGGTTATAGAGTCTACCAATCCGTCAAGTCGGCGAGTGGCACCCTTGGAGCACGTGGTGCATCCTGAAGGGCATGTCGCGCAAAGAAATACAAGTCAGCGAGTGGCACCCTTGGAGCACGTAGTGCATCCTGAAGGGCATGTCGCACAACAGAAGCAAACGATGTGAGTGGCACCCTTGGAGCATGTAGTGCGTCCTGAAGGGCACGTCGCATTGATGATGATGATGATGAGACAACCTAGACGACCCTAAGAGATTAATGCCTGATAAAATTCTTGAAACGACCCCCCTAATGAATTGTCCCCCAGTTCAAATCTGAACCTAAATTTAAAACACCTCTAAGATAAAATTTTGACTAGCCCTAAGAGAAGACCCTCCAAAAATAAACTTAAGGACGTAAACGAAAACCCTCCTAAGTGTTAGTTAAAATCTTCTTAAAATTAAAAGGGGTAAAGTAATGAGGGAGTTAAATTAAGTGAAACCCATGGCTTTTAAATTATAAAGAAGAATTAAAATTATTAAAGAGTGGGAGTATAAAAATTTAGGATTTTTAAAATATATTGAAAAGACTATTAAGCGCATTTATCATTTTGGGTTTAACAAATAAAAAAAAAATAATAATAATAATAATAAAAGAGAGGAATAAAAAAATTAGAAATGAGGAAAATTGTAATAAAGGAAACTTAATAATGAGACATAGGGTAAAAAGCGAAAAGGGATCAACATTTAGGAGTTACTAAAAATCAGCAACTTCATTTTAGGAAAGTTATTATAAGCATGAGAGGGGATCTAGGAACCCTAGGAGTAATTTAAGGAGCGATTTTTGGGGGGATGAGGGAATTGAGTCTAGTAATTATTAAAAAGAAATTAATTTTGGAGAACGATAGGGATGAGGGACACTTGGACGACAGAGAATTTTTTTGAGGTTTGTCATTAAAAATGTAATTAATAATGATTTAGGAAAGTAGGTGGGTCTCAAATTCTATAAAAGAAGGGGAAAAGAAGGAAGAGGGGATGAACGGTTAGCGTAACGTTACGCTGTCGGATTAAGGCTTGATGGATTGCTTGTGAGGAGTTGGGTTTATCTCAGCTATATTGGAGTGGTAGCTCAGCCTTGGAGGCGAGCTGAGAAGCTAGTCTTATCTATGGTTCTTGTGTGGCCCCTTTTCATCTCGGGGGGCTAAGGGGGAAGCATAGTACCCCTACCGATTAGCTGGGAGGTACCGGTGAGCCTTCTACGGTTGGAAAGAAGAAGCGGCACAGAGCGCGGGAAGCGGCACAGAGCGCGGGACGTCATCTGAGCCAAGCGAGAGGCAACGGTATGAAATTTTATTTCTGGTAGAGTAAACCATCTAGTCATTTTCTTATGTGGTTATGATGCATTATATTAAGATGTTGCTTCAGCTATGGTGGTTAGTTTTGTATGCTACAACGATTATTGTCCTAGAAACCTTTTGTGGGGTAGATGTTGGGATTTGCTGTCTTGTATGCCGAATTTGTCTTTATTAGTTATCTTTGCATTCTGGCAATGGCCGAGATGGATATTGTTGGTATTCTGGCAATTGTCTGAAATTTTTACCGTTGCATTCTGGCCATGAGAAGAATGTATGAGTTGGGCGTTTTTCTTTATGGTATGCATTGTAGATATTGGGTGTTGATCTGCGTTGAATGTGTTAATGATTGCGTTCTCACTTCTGGCAAATATTTATGGGGTGTTTTTATTTACATACAGCAACATTATTTTATTGGGCATTGTTATGTACAGTGGGCATTATTTTTGGGCATTTTTGCACGGTTGCCGGGCGTTTTTTTTGGCCACTATTATATGGCGCGTTTAGCATTGTTACGGGGATTTTTTGCATCTGTACTTGGGCATTTTTTCCACTGTTGGGGCACATTTGTATACTGTTATTGTGGTCTGCGTGTGAATAGGTAATGCCAATCGAATTGCCTTCTGATCACAAGTCTGAACCTCTTCACATTTTAATTTAGTTACTGGAGGTCTGCGGTTCAATTGACAATGCAAAACCTTATGCCATCTTAACGCATTTCAATCTCTTTACATTTCCATTTGGTCACTGGAGGTCTGCGTTTTAATTGACATTGCAAAACCTTATGCCATCTGAACGCATTTCAATCTCTTTACATTTCCATTTGGTTACTGGAGGTCTGCGTTTTAATTGGCAATGCAAAACCTTATGCAATCTGAACGCATTTCAATCTCTTTACATTTCCATTTGGTCACTAGAGGTCTGTGTTTTAATTGACATTGCAAAACCTTATGCCATCTGAACGCATTTCAATCTATTTACATTTCCATTTGGTTACTGGAGGTCTGCGTTTTCATTGACAATGCAAAACCTTATGCAATCTGAACGCATTTCAATCTCTTTACATTTCAATTTAGTCACTGGAGGTCTGCGTTTTTAATGACAATGCAAAACCTCATGAAATCTAAACGCAACCTTGAATCTCTGTACATTTCATTTTAGTTATTGGGGGTCTACGTTTTAAATGACAAATACAACTAAATGCAATCTGAACGTAATCTGAATTCCGTCACATTCGTTTATTTTTGGGGTTGGCGTGTTACTGGTGAATGCGAATCTCATTGCAGTCTGAACGCAAATCTGACTTTCATTACCTTTTCTTTAAATGGTTATGGTCTGCGTTTTATTCTGGGTCAGCGTTCCTCTTTCATGGGCGAAATCACAGAGGCGTTATCCTTTTTGGGGTCTGCATTTTCATTGCATATAGCGGCATTTACTTCGAGGGCGTTTCGGTATGCGTTTGTTGTTTACCTGTTACTGCGCGCGAAGTTAACCCTGTAAGCCTCAATTCCACCAAATTATGTGATATGATGTCATTTCTGTATATCGATTTTCAAAATTGTTGCTACCTTTAAATATGATCTTTTTATGTTGATATTTGGCATTTTCAATATTGCAATTTTATTATGGTCATTTAAATTTTCTATTTTATATATTGCCTTTTCCTTAATATTAATGTTACCTCGTTAGTTCCAAGTGGATGTTACCTATTGATTGATATATAACTGTTATTGAGTTAGTAATGGCCTCTCCTTATCCCTCGCAAGGATTAATTTTAGAGAAAAAGGGGAATAAAAGCAGCGTGAACACTATCTTATTTCCCTTCAGTTAATATGGAATTAAATGACTAATTTGTTAAATTGTTTTGGTGTGGTAAGCAGTGTCGGGTTCTAATGCCCCTTTATCCCCTTTTCTCCATTATGTTTAATAACGTTGCAGCTGGTAAGTCTGTTCCTAAATATTGATGTTTCTGCCTTATTGTATTGAAATTCTAAAGGGTTATGTATATTGAGTTTTTGGAAGGTCGATGCATTAATTATTGAGTTTATTAAGATTAAATGGAAAGTTATGCATAGGAAGTTGTATGGAAGGTTTTTGTATATTGATTTGAGTTAGACGGCTCCCTTGGAAAATATGGAAAGCAACATAAAATGCAATATTAGAAGCAATATTAATATGTGTTTAAATAGAGAGGTTAATACTAGTCTAAAGCGAAATGTTAATATTTGTTTAAACTGCCTTGTAAATACTTGTTCGAATTGCAAGGTTAATATTTGTTTAAATTGAAATGTTAATGATGATGTTTAAGCGCAATGTTAATATTTGTTTAACTGAAATGATAATACTTTTTCAATTGAAATGTTAATATTTGTTTAAATTGAAATGTTATTGATGACGTTTAAAGCGCAATATTAACCCTTGTACGGTCATTGTAAAGTATGGTAATAAATTGGGAGGCAAGGTGAGATATTATGGAGAATTTGGTTTGTATTCAATCACGGATGAGTCATAGACATTGTCTGGTCTTTAATTTTAAATGGTCGTCGTCCGATTCGTTGTCTTGTGCCTTCTGTAGAAGACGTGATTTCTCCTTCGTCTATGGTTGCGCTGGGTTGTAAAAATTTGTCGATTGGTTTGCTTGTGTCGGGATGGATATAGACCCCTCCTTGTAGCCTTAGTGTTTATGTCGGTGTGTGTGATTTTTCTGTGTAAAGAATCCAGTGACGTATCAAGAGTCTCAGGCCCTTTAAAGGTAGGGTTTCCACTCTTGCGACACACCTGATAGAGATTACTAGTTTCTGCCTGAGCAGTCGGCCAGGAGCCTGTCTAATCTTCTTTCGAGAAGACATAAGACTAAAAGCCCTGCTTTTCTGTGCTGAAATAGTAAACTCTACTGATGGATTCTTCCTTCTATGACCGTACTGTACTTAACACCTGGTGTCGTTTACTGCTTATAGCTGATAGTTGCATAGCTTATGTCCAGGGGCATTATTACTTGTTGTCACTGTGAATTGTCGGGGTCGTCTGGTTGTGTTCGTCTTGCTTGCGTCTTGTTCTAGGTCGGGATACTAGTTTTTGCCTGAGAAGTCGGCCAGGAGCCTGTCTAATATTCTTTCGAGAAGAGATAAGACTAAATGCCCTGCTTTCCTGTGCATAAATAGTAACCCTAACACCCGGAAGTCTTCCCTCTATGTTCTTACTGTGCACCCCCAGTATGTATTAACGTTGTGTTGTGTGCCTTATGCCTGTGATCGTATATTGTTGCAGTTACTCATTGTGTGCCTTCAGTTTTGCCTTGTCATGGTTGCATATTGTTGGTGTCCAGTGGCGTCGTACAGTTAGGTGTGTTGTTACTTCTACACGCACACACACACTTTAAAGAAAAAAAAAATTTGCACTTGTCACTAGAATGGTTGTCGTAACGAGGAGGACATTACAAATCCTATTCCATCTCCGGAAGCATCCCAGGTAACTCCTTCGGAAATACGTCGGCAAACTCTCTCACCACTGGAAGGTGTTCTAAACCTTCAACTAATCCCTTCTCGTTTAATGCAAGGATCGCATAAAGATTGCACCCCTTGCGCATGCTCTTTCGTAGTTGTAAGGAAGAGATGAACCTGAGGGAAACTCCCTGGTTCTGTCCTACAATCACATGTCTCTGTCCCTCGTCATTGACTGAGCTCAACCGTTTCATCTTACAGTTGAGTATCACCTCATGCGATTCCAACCAGTCCATACCAGTTGCGACATCATAAGATCCTAAGATCGTGATGTACAGGTTGGCCCTTGTGACAAACTCTCCCCAGTTAAGGATACAACCCATAACCTTTACTCCAACCTTTTGTTTGGCTCTTGAGGCCATCTCTACAAAGATAAACTCATCTTGTTCGACTTCCTTTACCTTAATCCTTTTTAGCGTTTCACCCGAAATGAAACTCTTGGTATCACCAGGATCTATCAAAATACTAAGGGTTTGGTCAGTGATGACACCTGTCATCTCAAGCACAGTCGACTGATGCTCTACCTGGTGGTTATTCATCGTTGCATGAATTCAATGGGCCTTTCCCATATCTCCCACGGTAGTGGGTCCGGCTGATCTGGACACTTTAGTCCTCTCCACCGGGTAGTCACGCTGGTAGTGTGGCTCCCCACACGTCCAACACACTTTCTTCGGTCTAGTAATACTGGTACCTGAAGTAGAAGTCGAATTCTAGCAATAAGGCCAAACTCAAACTTCTTGAAATTAAGTTTCTGGGTAACTTGGTGCATAACGTATCGAAGCAGCTTCAAAACAGGCCTTGTACGTGGGCACCATGCGACTACCTCGTCGCAAGGCATCGAACTCGTTGAGTTGACACTCAACAAATTCCTTAGAAACATACCTCTCCTGGAACTATCCCTCGAATATTTCCCATGACACATCACTGATGGCCAGGTTCAAAAGGGGAAGGAGCGTCTTCCGCCATAAAGAGCACTCCCCTTCAGTGGAAAGACCACCATGTGGACCTTCATGCTGGAGGTCGTAAATGCGAAGTGTGAAGCACATGCCTTTCTCTACACCTATGATTCAATGACACCACCATCTATGACACCCATGGATTCTAGAACTCATCTCTCTTGAGATCTAGGAGGAAGCTAACAGTACTAGCTATTGCGCGTTGTGGACCCTCAGGGCGCCCTCTAAATGCGATCTCCACGAGGACACATTAATGTTTTTACTTAATGCAAGGGTTAATAAACACATATTTACTGCAGTGGAAAGCCTGGTGATCCACAGTCATAGGATTGAACCCACTTTGATACCATATGTAACGTTCCCCTTCGTTATGACTACAAGTCAAACAACAATGCAATTTTTTTTTACAATAATAGGAGAACTATGACAATTACAGCTAGATGACACGGCTGATGGCGAGCACCACGCCTGTAGAATAGATAACAACAATTAAGGCTCCACACATAGGCATAAGGGCGACTGGGAAAAACATGCACAAAATAACATGGAGGATCGACTACCCGTCCGACACAACACGACCATGCCTACAAGCTGAGGGAAAACCTCCCCATCCCTACACAATGATCTAGATGAGAAAGACAAGAACCTAAAGGTGCACCTACCTAACTCCTGAAGGCATTTAACCCAAGCACCAAGCAACTTGCAACACCTGGCAAACTTACACTGAATGCATCGACTCCATCCAAGGTCTCGTTCGTCGCTATCCCACAAGGCACACCATGATCCCCGCATCAGGAATCATGTTGTTCCCAAGTGTTAAACACGTCAATAACCTCGACGCAACATAAGCTATCAGGACTAAGGACTCTAGGAAACTCCGACGCGCTAGGAACCGAATAGTGACTGGGAAACTATACCTACCTGTTTCAGGATAAATCCGTGAGTGCGGACACAAACCGATCTCCCTAGATCCACCTCGATCTAGAACAAAATAGGACAGAATAATACACTTTCCCTAGATCTAGCTTATTGAATGAACTAAGAGGTAAGGGTTATGGACATACCTTATGAACACTTTCCTTAAATCTTTGTTGTCCCAAGCTTCACTCCAATGCTCTTGTCTCGTTCAGATCACAACAGTCCAAACCAATCGAAGTGAAGGTAGATCAATATATTCAATAGCTAATCTATACATATGATCAAGGAGTTATGTAATAAAGTGGCATCATCTTTATGGGAAAGGGACATATTACTGTATTGAATTAATAGAAAGTGAAACTTACAACCTGATCCTTGATGTTGTAGGTATCATTTCGATGGCTCCTAGCTCTGACACACACACTTGCTCATGCATGAAGAAAATCAACCACTTTTGATGACCTTGCTGGTGTCTCTAGTTGTTGTAGCATCAGTCCTTAATACAGTCTTGCACTAATTCTCCAATCAATCTCTTACTAGCTTGCTGCTTGCTTAACCCTTTCCATGAGTATTCCTCTCAATTTATAAGAGAGAATGGATTAGTTACTTGGATAGGAAATGATCCCAAGATATCAGGAAAACTAGTACTTAGATAATCATTTGCTAGCCAACTCATTATTCTCGAAGATTCCCTTCTAGAAGGCTCGAGAACTTCATCTTTTTCCTCTTTAAGAAGATGTTCGCACCCTAGCAATTAGGTATAGTGTGAACCCCTCGCACTCCAGCTTAAAGCAACCTGCGAGAATGAGGCATTCTCGCAGGTAAATATATAGGTAACCTGTGAACCTCTTTAAAAAACATGATTTCTGGAAACAGATAAGTGTAAATTTTCTCAGGAAAGTGTTCTTAGTCAAGAGCTTGATTTTCCATCATCATAACATCATCATACTATCATCATGATGACCAAAATTGTGGATAACAAAATTCCCCTCAAAGTCTGAGAGTGGAACCAGTGACATTCGATAGACTTTCTAAGCTGTATGTGTGTGTCAAGAACCAAGAGCACATCTAATCAGAGCCCTGCAATCATCCAAGCATCAACAGAATATCATGTATACCCATTATGAGATAGGCATTCCCATACTCAAATCATAGACTGATGACATCATAAACAAAGGTCATGGCCACCAATCATACACTGTGGATCCATGCCATCATTATATAGCACAGCCACCTGAATACACTGTGGATCTGTGCGACAAATTTTCAATCAAGATGACATAGCCACGAAACATACACAGTGGATCTATGTGTCGCAAAATATACATATACTCCATTACAACCTGGATCACTAGGATAATATCCAGGGTCTTCAATCTCATCGTCCAAAGTACGAATCTAACCATGTGATTACATGTGTCGAAGTCAAACAAGGTAGAAAACCACTTGATTACCGGTCATTGATGTAACCGTTAACAAGTGCGAGGGAAATCACCATTGATGTCAATGACTCCCAAGGTACTACAGTACAATTCATCGACTGTGAATAAATGAGTTGATGTCGAACACTCGACGGAATCTCTCGATCAGGGGTCAATGATGTAAACCCACTGTCGAAAGAGAGGAAACTTTCCATTGAGGCATGCAAGCTCCAAGGTACTGAATAATTTCTAAGCCTTGATGCCGCATAATGTGATGAAGTCGACGGAACAAGACTCGTCACAGGAGGGCCTTGATGTATCCCCCATCAGTGACATGAAATGAGTAACTGAGTTTGAAAGTGAAACAGAGTATGTGGCAATTGGACTTTGGACACAGGGAAGGCCGACACGGAATGAATGAATAACTGCAGATGGCCGACTCAAATAGAGGTTTCAGACAGACTGCTCTTGAGCATATGAATGACACGACCAATGATTTGGCAGCATTGACTGAAAGACGACACATGGAAAGACCTTGTTATTAAATCAAATGAGAGATAAATGGATTTCCCAAACCGGCTTCAAATGATGAATAGGGGGTGTCATGTTCAAGAGCGACACTTACTGCCAATCAATTCAATGATGAAACATATCCCTTTCCCAAATTTTCCCCCACCATTTCTGGAAAGTTCCTCTTTATTTTTACGCAAGCTTGAAGAGGATCACATATGCTTGTTGAGATAATCTCATCCTTCGGACGAGTCCCTCGGAGTATTTTTAACGAACCCTAGGAAGGAGTGGTTCGGTCCCATTACGGGTTTGTCAATGTTTGTTTAACGAGTCCAGAGATAGTAAACTCGAAGGTTTTTCAAGATTATAGAGTTTGGAAAAACACTTAAAAGAGAACTCTCTCAGTTCCTTTTTCGTACAATAGTCCAATGAGACCAAAAAAGGGTTAAACTATCGCTCGAAGGACACATAACTTCAAATACTTTAACGAGCTTGAAAATAGCAAGATCGCTCGACAATCTTTTCATGTTTAGAGAGTCTGAAAAGAGCTTAAATATAACTCCAGGGGGGTTCCTTTTTCGTGTAACCGCAACGAGCCCGAAAAAGTGATAAAACGATGCTCGGTCACGTTCTTATGTTTTTCACAAGCGTAAGAATGGACAAAAGACGCTCGAGGTTTTATGTCAAAACCATAACAAACAATCAAAATCACACCATACCCGGTAAAAATTATGTTCATAATCATCCATGTTTTGCACCTGCCAATCCTTTCACTCATTTACACATTAGTGATTAGAGTTAAATAATGAATAAACATAAAAAACCCACATTTGATATAATAAAAAGTAATTAAAATGAGAGAATAACCAAAAATTACCATTTCATTTCACACTTTTACCATTTGAGTCCAAAAACCTTCATTTTACCCTCCACCTTCGGCGTCGATTTCCAGGAGCTACGGGTGACCATTTGACGTGTCGTCAGCAGCATTTTGGTAAGTTCTCCATTCCTTACCTTTTGATGGCTTAAAAATTCAATTTCATTGGTAAAAGTTTAGTTTTACACTAGTTTTTTGAACCCTATGCACTTGGAGGCATTCTCGCAGGTGGCCCATATGGGACCTGCGAGAATGACTCATTCTCGCAAGTGAGCCTTAAGGCGCCTGCGAGAAGTTCACACTGCACATAGTAGTCCACCTGCGAACAATGCAGAATCCTAAAATTTTTGTAACGTTTAGCCAATAGAAAAAGTTTATTTCATGAATAAGATCATTAACTATATTTGTATGTGTCTTATGCAGGTTACTAACCACAATCATAGTGTTAGAGTGGCAGGAACGAGAGCACGAGGAGGACAATGCCAATGCCGAAAACCGTCCTCCTACCATAGCTACACTGAGAGACTGTGGTCTCTTAAAGTATTTTCGTATCCCGGGCATGAGAGCCCAAGTTTGATTATTGGAGTACTTAGTCCAGATGTGGGATCCGAACCAACAAGTGTTCATCGTGGGAGATCATACCTTGACTATTGACATCGAGGACATCTATTTCTTGACTGGATTATCCAGGTGCGGGTCCTATGTCAGTTTGATCGGCAGTAGAGCAGGGGGTTTAAAAATAAGTGAGTATTGCAACCAGTACTGCGTGCCTGAGGCTGAACGACAGAAAGGGAAAGTGGCAATTTGGGGAGTGATTGATTTGACTCTCCGCACCATTCTCTTTACCATTGCTTGGATGGTGGGAAGTGCTTCTCCACATATGGATCTGCAAATATATTTCCAGTACGCCATCGAGTGTACTGAGCCCTGGGTATTTAACTGGGTTGACGCAGTATTACGCAATATCAAGAAATAGTTGACTAAGTGCAGGCGTGGAAATATGAAACAGTTTGGTTATGGATCATTGTTAGTGTCTTTCTTCCTACAGAGAGTCCCTGTATTTCGTCTACAGGTAGAGTGGGATCTTCCTGTTCCTAGAGATCTGAGGATGTTGCGGTGGTGTCAGCTCATGGCCCGACATGTGGCAGGTCCTATCGTCAAATATGACAATGTTTTCTTCGACTGGTTGCAGAACCAGATGTTGATGGTGGACGACTACACATATGTCGGGCTGGATTTCCGAGGAGATCAAGATTTAGCACTACCTGAGGATGCACAGTGGGGAGACCTCGGTAAGAAGTACACAAATTTTTGAGTTTTTAAACGTTTTTGAATTTTTTAACCATATTTAAATGTTTTTGTTTTATAGATTTACCTGAAGACTAACACCAAATACTTGTTGATAACACAAATGTTGGACCATATAGACTTGTTGGCAGTTCTCCTATCCAACGACGAGGAGAGGCAGCAGTAGCAGTTCCACAGTACGCTGAGGATTATCTGACAGTGGAGCAGAATTTAGAGGGTCTGATGGCAGACGTTCTAGATATGACTCTGGAAGAGATTCCCCGATGCGATCAGCGTCACACTGTGGGGGTTTCTGCATCTATGGGTCGACTGCTTCACAGAGTTGCTAGGACATTAGTGTGTTATCATGAACATAATCCTTGATGTCATTATGTAGAAGCTATGGGCTTCAATTTTTTATATTTTGGTCTTCGTACAAACATTTTGTAAAAAAAAACTTTGATCGTTATATATATATATATACACAGCTTCTACCGGCTTACTTTACATTGTGTACATTTTAATGTGTTTGATTTATAAATGATTTAAATGCCTGTCCAATACATAATTAGCTAAAGCATCTATCAATGTATTAAGACATCTAGGAATGTGTTGATATTCAATGTGATCAAAATGTCATTCCAAGAGGCAAATCTGCAAATATACCCTTAATAAAGTAAGACTTCGAATATAATATACATTACTTAGTTGTAGTACTACAAGCTGCGAGTCAAGTCGGACAACCAAATGACAAATTCCAAGAGAGATATCATCAACCAGTAATTCAACAATGGTGCTATACTCTCCGATGTTGTTGGTTGCTCGGCCAAGACATACACCTCGTAAAGATATAAGCTCGTTTGTTGGGGCATAGATTTCCCATGCAGTGGAAGATAGGTTCTGAGTACTACGGCTAGCACCATTAGTGAAGCCAATATAAGGTAGCAAATACTCTGACATCTGGCAATCAAACACAACTTTACGTAAGGGCAGAGACCAGATAACGTCAAAAGCAAACTAAAATAACACACACGCAGTATGATACATAAAATACAAGTACTAGTGCACAAATGACTCGTGCATAATACTTCTTTAAGTACAACCCATTCCTGGGTTCACTCAAAGGTACACCATCATAATCCACCAGCTCATACGCTCCTTTTTCCAAAACTTTGCTAACAATGTAAGGCCCACACCACATTGGCTCGAATTTCCCAGCTCCTAAGACATCTTTATCTTGTTCATATAGAAGAACAAGATCTCCTTCAGAGAAGACACGAGGTTTGACATGCTTGTCATACTGTGCCTTAACACGTTTCTTCTGGGCTTCTATTACAAGGGTAGCGTCACGACGAGTCTCGTCTAATCGCATCAAATACAATAGATGTTCCTCTTCAGCAGAAGTATTAGGTAAGAGTTCTACAACTAGCTTCAAAGACAGTATTTCACATTCTATTGGCAGAATGGCTTCCATGCCATAAACTAATCGAAAAGGTGTAAATCCTGTGGCAGATTTAACAGATGTCCGATATGCCCACAATGTCGAAAATAACATCGTGTGC
>ML777848.1:1193509-1209837 GCA_009831015.1 Picea engelmannii | reverse complement strand
GGCAATTCGATATTAATCCAAATCTCCATCCAACTAGCCCACCAACTTAATTAACAACATTAACGATTTTATGGTAGAAAGCTACCATTATAACACTGATGAACAATTAAATCTCGACATGTGGTCTATCTAAATTGACCGAACCAATAATAATACCTGTCTTATTAATAATGAGAAGGAGACTACTAACTATTAACTTCGCTATATTAATTAACAAGGCAATTAACAAAGTTGTTACCTGACCATTAATATAGAAAATGACAAGGCAATTGACATAACTGTTATCAAATAATTAATAGGGAAATAACAAGGCCATTCTCATGACTATTATCATAATGAGTAAGATAGAAAAGACAATGCAATTAATGCTTTAATTAACATAACCATTAGTAAAGAATTGGCAGGGCAATTAAGGTAATAGTAACAATCAATATAACGTTGACAAGGCAATAAATAAAATTGTAGCAAGACAATTAATATATCATTAACTGTAATCAAACTGTAGCAACGACAATAAAACTGTACAAGGCAATTAATAAAACTTGTAATAAAACTGTAATGAAACTGTAATAAAGGCAATTAATAAAACTATAATTAAACTGTAATAAAACTATAATAAAGGTAATTAACAAAATTGTACAAGCCAATTAATAAAACTTGTAATAAAACTGTAATAAAGGCAAGTAATAAAACTGGAATTAAACTGTAATAAAATTGTAATAAAGGAAATTAATAAAATAGTAGCAACACGCAGTACACAGTGGTGGCAACTCGTGCCCAATCCCAGCAACGCATTCCAATTTAGATGGCAAGACATGGTCAATCGGCAACAAAACACAGACACCAGCTAAAGGAAAAACGTTGTCATAGTTGAAGGCCAAATCGTGGTCAATTAAGGCAGGGACAAATTCATATGTTTTAACAACAATTCGAGGGCGTGCAACAACAAATTCAGTCAAGCTTTTTAGCATCAATTTGTGGGTATTTACAACAACTCTATCATTCATTTAAATAGTAAAAATTCGTGGGCAATCAATCGTCAAAACGGTCAACATTTCGAAGGGCAAAAATGTGGTTGGTAATCCGAAAAAACGCAGTGTTAAGTAATTTGCATTTTGTGGGCATTCATAAGAATAAACGCAACACCATTTAGTTTGCAATTAATGGGCATTCACAACAAATTCATACACGTTTTTAAATGGAAAATCGTGACTTCCCTTTTTCATTGCCCGGATGCTAAATGCAACGCATACAAGAATGACCAAATTCCCTCCCCTTACCAAGATATCAATTATATAAAAAAAAACGCAGACAGGGGAAATGGTTTCGTTTTTCCAATGCGAGGATACAAATATAATGTAGACATGAAAATCAAACAAAATCATTTTCCATTCCAGGAGACCAATACAGAAATGCCAACATGAAATAAATTCGTTTTTCCATTGCCAGAATACGAAAAATAAAAAAGGGGCAGACATGAAACCATTGCGTTTTTTTTCTTCATTGCCAGAATACCCAAAATTTGTAGACAGGGAATCAATTTGTGCTTCCAATGCTATAACCCCAATACAACGTAGACAACAGTAAGAGAATGCAAGGATCCAATGGGAAAAGTCATGGAATGATTGCAGGGGTTCTATCAGTCAAGGCATAGAGAAAACCAACCAGGACGCAAGATAATCCACACGTAGAGGTCATTTCCATATGGAAGAATCAACAATCAGCCAGGGACAGACATCAAGGGTAGATGGCTAGCAGGTTCATCCTTCGCTCATCATCCTCGCATAGGAAAGCAGGGCATTGAGATCCATAAGTCTTTTAACGCTAAGGCAATGACCATAGATTAGGCTCCTGGCCGACTGCTTAGGTGAGGACTGGTGAGCTAGGGATGAAGGCTAAACAACCATGAAGGTCACAATCAACACAACAAGGTGGTCAAGACGTGCGGGGAAATGAAGCCATGGGAGTTAATTTATCATCGAGCTAGGCTAAGAAAATTTCAGAAAAGCATCTAGACAAATAGTTCACTTACCCAAGTAAAAATGCAGATTCAAGCATAAGTTCTAAAAAAATTTACCATACAAACAAAGAAAGCGTACCGTTGCCCGATCGCCCGCTCTGAGTGACGTCCCGCGCGCTCCGTGAACTCCCGCTTTCGGACCAACGATACTTCACCAGTACCTCCCAGCCAATGCTAGGGGTACTCTTCTTCCCCCTTAGCCTACCGAGCCACCAAGGGGCCACACGCTCACTATCTAGAGATTTCGACTAGCTCCCAGCTCGCCTCGCAAGACCGAGCTACCACTCCTCACCTAGATGGGTATCCCAACTCCCACAAGTTAAGTCAATCAAGTGGATAATTCTGCAATGTAACGTTACGCAACAGAAGAAGATCCTTCATCCTTCTCCTTCCTTCATTCTATAGAGTTTTGAAATTCCTTTCTTTCTGAAAATCTCATTTAATTAAAGTTTTAAAAAATAAATTCCTAAAATTTCTTTTCGGTACAAGTTTCCCCCATCCCCTACATTCCTCCATAATTTAATTTCTTTAATTAATTAATTATCTTTATTTCCCTCACCCACCTAGAGTTACTCCTAGAATCACTCCTAGGTGTCCCCAAAGTAATAAAACAATTAGTTCCCCTTTTAAATTTTAATCCAACAGATGTTTTTTGAAACAATTAGTTTCTTACTCTGTTCATGTTACAAGATTTAACGAAGATCATAATTATTATTTATGTGGTTTTTATTTTTATTTTTATTTTTATTATTTTATAGAGAGATAAAATTTTACCACTAGCATAGTTTATACTTAAACCTTAAATTTTCGTACTCGGCGACATTTGGTTAGGAAATTTGTTTTAAAATTTCTTAACACGTTATTCGTCCTAAGGCCATCTAGGTTCATTCCTCTATCATCAACAACATGATGTGCCCTTCAAGATGTACTAGGTGCTCCAAGGGAGCCACTCGCCCTAATCTGCTTCCCTTGTGCGATGTGTCGTTCAGGACGCACTACGTTCTCCAAGGGTGCCACTCGCCTCTCTCCATTTTTCTTGCGCAACGTGCCCTTCAGGACGCACTACATGCTCCAAGGGTGCCACTCGCCTCTCTCCATTTTTCTTGCACGACGTGCCCTTCAGGACGCACCATGTGCTCCAAGGGTGCCACTTGCCTCTTGACTGACTTGGTAGTCATCAATAACCCCTAGAGTCAATACTCCACCAAATGAACTTGTGGAAGACTAAGGGCCTCTGAGGAATAAGGACCCCACCTTATTGCGCGCCCCTTAGGATCATCGTGAGAGACTGTCGCAGTCTACCCTCACGGCATCGTGGGTCCTCTTGAACTAGGTAAACGTTAACCTACAATTTGATCCATGGTGGGAGTGCTAGTAGGTTGTGGCAGGGCTGTTGTCCACACCTCTCCCTCAACATATCTGGTAGTCGTGCGTGACCCCTTTACTCCATATTTGAGTCTGGTCGACAAGCTATCATCAGCCTGCATCATCAACAAATCATGTCAGAACATATCCATATCATATCATCTAATCAGATGCATTAATATCACAGTAAAACAATCAAACTCCAATGGTACACTCCCCAACTCGATTCAGAGTCTAGGGGTTCCATCGATGCCTCTGCATCCTTGAGGTCCAAAATCCTACACACTCAGTAAACCGAGTCAATATCACTTGTCTATGCCAATGCAGTAAAACAACATGTCATTAACCCATAATGCCTCATAATCAAAATCAAATGTTTTAAAAGCATAATAATCCGGATCACTTGCGAGCAAGTGTTCTCGGAGAATAAGTTCGCTCAGTGTGCCAGAGTGGGATGTTACACACATGTAGACTACACATGATAAGTATCCACAATAAATTATGATAAGGCCTAAATTGAACACTCTTTCAAACTAAATCTATGGGTTTTCTTCCCATTCTCTAAATTCTTATCATTGAACCTTCTTCCTTTACTTGACATGTTTTTTTGGATTTTGTTATCAAATCCATTATTGAAATTAAAAAATGTTCTATGTTTATGATTGTAATCACTCCACCATATTTTTGTAGAGAAACATTTATTTATGGTGCATTTACTAAAGGTTAATGGTGAAGTTTAGGGAGTTGGGTGCCCAAACTTCTTATGGTTGTTTTATGTATTATAATATCATCCAAATTGATAAAAAAAAATCATAAATTTGGAATCTAACTAAGTAGAGGAGAAGTATCCATGACATTGAAAAACAACAATAAACAATAGGAAATTTTAGAATCAACTCAAACCAAAGTAGTTTTATCTCTTACTCCAAGACTAAAATGTAGTTTCAACCTAAAGAGTATTCCCAAGAAAGACAATATCTCTTGTGGATATTGTGTTCACTAGAATTTGATTGTAATCCCATATATAAAACCAAATACTATTCTCAATTACAATTTCACCTTTTATAAAAAAGAATTATTCCATAACTTATATTATAAAAAAATTATTAATAACAAAAATTAATAATTTACTTTATTCCATAAATCAGTTGTTAATAATATGTTATAGAAAATTTATTAATATAAAAATTTATATTTTTCTTTTTATTATGAAACTATTTTAAATGTGGTCCTTCAAAGGTGGTAAAGATGCACTTTTAAATAAATTACAAAGGAAATGCTAATTATAATTTTATTTTTTTTTAAATTATTCATACACACTTTCAATACTTGACTAAGACTGAGTAGCTAATTATCATTGAATTGTGGTTGAAATTATAGAATATCATTGATGTGTTTATCAAATCAAATTGATATTGTTAAACTTTTTCATTTAAAAAAAATCATTAAAAAAAAAAGATACATGTTTAAATCAATTACTTACATATGGAAATATTAACAAAAGATGATAATTTTTCATGTATATTTTTCAATTCTCCCACATAAAACCAATTACCAATTACTTTCTTTAAGCTCATAAAATATCAATCTTTTTCAAGAAAAGAAAATTATAAAATCCTTTATTGTTGACAACCTTGAGTTGCTTGTTCTTAACTCAAAAACTATTTGTTCACTCAAAACAGTTTGTTTTGTTGAGTATATTCTTCACACAAATTCAAGCATCATCATTCTTGGCATAATTTCCCTTAAAAATTGTTATGTTCTTTCTAATCACTTAATAGAATTCTATTGTGATATATCTTGAGCTATGTTTACAAAAGAACAACTTAATAAAATATGTTTGTAGTTTGATGAGAAGTAGTGTAATGGGAGCTGCATGAATTTATTTTCTAGAAAATGTAAAGAGACACATATTTATTTATTGTTGTTGCACTAGCTCTAGATTCCAGGTCTTTAAATTGTAAGGAATCAAATTCTCTCTCATGGTTTCTTTCACCTTTTCACATAGAAATTTTCAGTAAAGTTTGGTTCATGAGATTATAGTAATTTGCTTCTTTTATATTATTGGATCTGGTAGAATGGATGAAAACAATATACATATTGTTTTTTTTCTTCAATTTATTAAAAAAAATATTACTTTAATTTTGACAATTCAAAAGAATAACATATGTTTGACACACTTTCTTCCTGTTATCAAAAAATATTACTTCCATCAATATTTCTTCATGTTATAAAAAATTATTATTGTGGATTTAATGTATATAGATATCTCAATGTGATATTTGTATTATTGTAGGGGGAACTAACCGCTAGTTTCTTTCATCCAATTAATATCATGGATTGTTGTTTTGGTGAAGAGATTGAAGCTCTAAATTATAATGATTTTACATATTTTAACCTTGAATGAAAATTATAGATTTATTTATATTAGTTAAATAATTAATAATTATAAATTAATAATTAAATACATGCACACATATATCTTTATTGTATTTCTAATTAATTCAAGTTTTTATGCATAACAATAAAAAATTATATGAATATCTTGTAGTTAACCAAATTCACTTTATTCAATATATTAATGTTTAGATTTATTTCTAAGTTAATAAAAAAATCTTAATTTAGAAACTTGTTTTTGTTTTAATGTTATAAAAATATAAATAATTTTTTTAATATAAAAATAAAATTTTAATATTAATTATGTAAGGTTATATAAACCAAAATTTATTTCAGCATCATAATCATATATTAAAGATATTACATTTAATTAGAAAATTTTATAATAACTAAAAGCTTATCTTAATGCTTTTCTAGCATAGAATTAAATTCTAAAAAATCACAAGTAATCACTTACTCTATTAAAATTCTATAGATCAATTCGATTTTAGTGGACATTAATCATCATCATCATCATCATTTTTCAATCTATAAATACAAATATTATTATTAAACTTTTTATTTACCAAAAAAATATCAAAACATATTAATTTTAAATTCTATTATAGTTAACATCTTTATTATGATCTTTAAAATAAAATACATAACTTAAAAACCATATATTTAATAATATAATTTATCCAAAAATATATAAATTTTAAATTTTATTATCATTAACATCTTTATTATACTTTTTAAAATAAAAATCATAACTTAAAAACCATATATTTAATTATATAAATTTATCTTAAAATCTATATAATATTTTTAGAACTTACAATTTTTTTACCAATTTAAAAATTATTATAAATATTCTCATCAAAATAATAACCAAACAGATAATTGTATTGTTGAATTTGATCAATATGATTATATTTGTCTCGTATTTATAGAGGCTTTGGAAGACTCTAGAGCATCGAGTGAGTTCTCGAAGGGAAATATCTGAACAGTCGGTAGAGCTCTCTCTAAGTTTGGTCATTGTTAGTAGGTAGAAATTAATATCTCCAACACTCCCCCTAATTTCCACTACTAATTACAAAAGGCGTACACGTATTGACAATGGGCACAATTAATCACCTTTTAATCTCAAATTCTAATCTAATGGCTAACAATGAATGTGATTTACTCTTCATAACTTCCTTGTATTTTGAATGCATCAGTTAACCTGTTTACTTTTTTACATTTACCTAATCATATTAAGGAATTACAGTATCATTATATGATTGCCACGTTTAAATAATTAACCTTTGGAATTACCACGTTTGTATTTCCTCAACTGTCCGTTCATTTTTTGGTTGTACACGCAGCCTTTACTTAGCTGTCCGTTTCATTTTCTTATTGGGCATTTCATTTTCTGCCTGTCCACGCTTTTCATATTGCGCGTTTCATTTTCTGCCTGTCCACGCTTTTCATTTTCTGAATTGTGGCTTTTCTGCCTGTCCACGCTTTTCATTTTCTGAATTGTGGCTTAGAGTTCAATTAAGGAGCACTCCAGATCTCAGTGATGAAAACTGTTGAAATATTTTTTAGAGTGCTCTCTGGATTGTTGAGTATGGGGAGCTCTCGAATTCTATGGATTTGTCTTTTGTATTGTATGGTCATTGTTGCAGGTTGTGCTGCAGAAGCTCCTGAGACGTATGTTGTTGATGTGTCCAAGTCCCATATGCCCTCTGCTTTCGATACTCACAAGTAATGGTACTCATTGGCTGTCAAATCCTTCCAAGGACTTGAAGAAGAAGAAGAAATGAAGATTATGTACAATTATGATCAGGTATTCCATGGATTTGCGACGAAGCTCAGTCATGCATAGGCCGAGGCGCTCGAGAGCATGGAAGGGATTCTGGGTGTTTATCCACAGATCGTGTACGAGCTCCACACCACACATAGCCCCACGTTTTTGGGAATAGACGGTAACGACGGATCGACCTGGTCTGTATCGGAATTAGAATTAAACTTTCTCTTAAAATTTAATAGAGTATTAGAACTAGCACAGACGACTCAACGCCGAAAGGTATCGGCCACTGATAATTGAGAGTTTTTACTCTGCGAGGACTGTTATCAATGGCCGATACTTTTCGGTGTTTTCCAGCCGCGAGTCGGTTGTGCTAGTTACATCTTATATCAATATTTATAATGCCCAATGCTTCTCTCAAATACTCAAATTGGTCTTGTGCTCATAGCCTTTGCAAGATTCTCCTTTGATCTGCAATGTCTCCTCCTTAATGAATACATGTCTTGGTTAGGTCTTTATCTGAGTTATGTCATTATCTTTAGTTTCTATCTTCATATGGTTGGTCTTCCTTCAACGTGCTCCCATTACAATGCTCACGAACCATCACATCAAGTGGTTTCTTTTTGGCTAACCACAAACCTTGCATGATGGGGAATTTGATTTACACAACACGCACTCACTTGAGTTTCATCCTCAAACATTTTTTTTTGCTTCTTCTTTGTACTTGCATAACATTGATTAATGCTCGAACTTTTGCACCTGCAAACCACTGATCATTGATGTCCATATAAAATGAGATCCATCTACCGAGATACATGGGTACCATCCCCTGTACTCACCAGTTCTCTAGGTATCATTTTCACGTACATGGTTCATCAATATATTAGTCTCCTTTAGTCCTAACTTGGTCCCAACCAACTCACTTTGAGATTACTTAATCTCACATTCCTCCCCTTAATAGAAGATCTAACTTCTCCTATCACCATCAAACTTAGATACGAGTATACCTACCACCCTCATACCTACCTAGTGGTTAATTCCAGAGCTTGATGCCACATCCACTCTTTATGCCTAAGAGGGATACACACTACATGATAACTTGCCTTGCCTATGGCTAAACTTTACAACACCTGGGGAATATAGTTTGGCTTGCCTTGCCTATGGCTAAGCTTTACAACATTGGACCAAAAACCTCTTGGGTGTCGGGTACTACCTATCATGCACCCCTTACATCATATATGTATCATTTTATCTCAAGTACAAAAAATCCACATTCTTTACTAAATGCCCAACAAATTACAAGCCCATTACAAGCCCATTATATATGCCCATTTTCATCTCATCATTAAGCATTACATAACTTCATCCAGAGTCTTCTTTGTTCTTTACCTCTTCCAACGAGAGTCTTTCTGCCTTGTCTTTCACCATCCATTTTTTTTCTTCTATCACCCTTTGTCTTCTGCATCATGGGTATGTCTTGTATGTTTTACACTGCTTCTTGCATCTTGTTTTTCCTTTCAATATACTTTATGGATATGTTTCTTGTTGGAGTTGATCAAGATCCAACAAGACAACCTATAACAATGGATTGGAAAACTTAATTGACGCACCACTTGCCATGTTTTTACATCACTTAACATTTGATTTGGACTCAACTTTTGACTAGCTTAACAAACAGACTCTCACTTTAACTTTAACTTTAACTTTAACTAGCACTCATTTTGAGTCTTCTTGAGATTAATGTCTTTACATTTCAAGACTCCTTTTCACAAAGATTTTAGAATCATTCAAAGACTCAGTCACTTGACCTTGACCTTCCTGACCTCTTACAACTTGACTCAATTTCCTCTTGACAAGAGGAAATCCTACATGAACATTCCAAATAACTTCTCTATATACTCAATGCCCTTTTACAATTCCAAAGAAGGACTTTTTACATACACAAGACCTTTATGTACCCTTCTAGTCGCCATTTGAAACAATACTTACAACAATGTAAGGTGTCTAACATGAACCTATCTTTCACATTCATTAGTAATAGGAGTGTTCGGTACCACGAAACATGCACCCTTTTAGCCCCCTTTGTTTTTATTGGGCCCCTTTTAACATATTTTCGATATATATATATATATGACCATTCCTTTACCATATTTACCATATTGAAATAAAACACACAATCAAACCCACTAGAATATTCCTATAAAGAGAACCTTTCTCCCTTTCTTCGACACTTTTTGCTCATGCTAACTTCTGCAATAGACAAATGGTAGTATTTTCAAACTAATGGAAGTTCAATAGCTTAACTATTTAGTCCTATTGCAAACAGAATATGAACTCTCCCTATTACAACCTTTTACAATATCTTTTGCATATATTGGGGGTATTTCTTGACAATGTCTTCGAAACCGATTTGGGGTCTGATAAAAAAAACCTTTCAAATAGATACAAAAATTATAATTTACAAATGTTAGTAGGCCTCAACTTCATTAGAGCACAACGTCATTGAAATTTGAACCTGCACCCAAACTCTCTTGCGATTCCCCCATCTCATTGATCAAAGTGCAACAAACCCTTGTAATGGGTTCGGCCTCTCCTACGCACGGACCTATTGGATGCCGAACGGATGCCTTTCTTACTGATATTTTTCTTCACAGAATTTACCATGGCCGACCGTTAGTCGAAAATGATCCCACTGACATTTCCTATCATAATCTGGTCGATGCCATGGATTCTGGTGCCCACATCAAATCATTGCTTGCAATGTCGAGGGTTTGCATCTCATAGTGTTCTCAAACTTCTCATGAACTGAACCATTGATACACGCCCTCCTCCAAGAACTATGTGACTGATTGCATCACCCCACACACTTCTAGTGGGTTAATTCTTCTACGGGGAAACCAGGAACAACGACTCTCTTGGTGGCTTCTATGCCCACAGAAATGCTCCCCCACTCATATATGCACCGTTGGGCATTGTGGGCGACTCCTCTCAGGATCCTGGGCCCTCCCGTGAGGGAGTGAGGCCCATATCCAAGCTCTGATACCAAATGAAGGGGAAGAAACAAATAACACATAGAAAGAACAAACAAATAATTGTATTGTTGAATCTGATCAACACGATTACATTTGTCTCATATTTATAGAGGCTTTGGAAGACTTTAGAGCATCGAGTGAGTTCTCGGAGGGAAATATTTGGAACCATCAGTGGATTTTGGTGGAACTCTCTCGAAGTTTGGTGGTTGTTGGTAGGTAGAAATTAATACCTCCAACAGATATCAGAAAACAAAAGTATTGTCTCAGAAAAATTTAGATACTTATTCGATGTAATTTTCAAGTTAGATTAGGACTCTTGTGATCTTAAATACTGATTCAGGTCCCACTTGGTTGACCACTCGATCAAGTCGAGGAAGAGCGGCCACATAAATGGATCCAACAGGTTGCTTTGCCTTGAAGGAAAGCATGTAGAAAAATACAAGTCTTAAGAAATATCATTTGTATAGCAGTTGAATCAGTTGAATAGAGAGAAGAAAAATACAAGTCTCAAGCAATATCATTTGTATAGCAGTTGAATAGAGAAAATAACATTTAAAATTGTTAATTTGATAAGCAGAGAGAAATATGAAATATGAGGGAAAATACTAGAAAACTTATTGTAACATGGTTTTCCTTTTCATTATTAAATAGATATTTTATTGTAGAGATTTAGCAATCATGGAGGTTTGATACAGTGAAAACTAACAACTTTCCATAAATAATTCCATAAATAGAAAATGATCAAATCAACTAATCATCCAACTAACTAATCTATGCATACTCGCTAAATAGGATAGATTATATGTTTTAACACTCCCCCTTAATCTCAAGTGTTACACTCTTGAGCACTGACAATGTCTAAGAGTTGTCTCTAGAACTCAAAAACAATTCTTCCGAATGGTTTGGTGAATATATATGCTAACTAATCTCTAGATCCACAAAATTGAAGAGAAACATCAGCATTGTTGATAAGCTCACTAATGAAGTGATAACGCATTCCAATGTGTTTGTTTTTTCGGTGAAACATGTGGTTTTTGGACAATTCAATTGCTAAATTGTTGTCATAGAAAATAGAAGTTGGCTCCTTCTCCACATGTGCAAGATCTTTCGAGGGTCTTCTTAGCCATACTACATGGCATGATGTTGTAGTAGCTGCTACGTATTTTTCTTCTATAGAAGATATTGAGACAATAGGTTGCTTCTTAGAAGCCCATGAGAACAAATTTGTGCCTAAATTAAAAGGATATATTGAGGTGATTTTCCTATCATCAATGCTACCAACAATGTCATTGTGTGTGTATCCTGTAAGTGTGTTGTCTTTAGAAGTTGTGTACCACAATCCATAATTAGTTGTACCTGCAATATACCTTAAAATTATTTTTCCAACTTTCCAATGAGAGTCCTTGGGAGATTCCATAAATATGGAAATGAAATTAACTTCATACATAATATCAGGTCTAGTTGCACTAGGGTACATAAGGTTTCCTACAAGCCTCTTATATAGTGTTGAATCAATTGCGTCCATTATCATGTTTGCTCAATTTTTTTCTAGTTATAATAGGTGTTTTTGTTGGTTTGCATTTGTCCATCATGAACCTCTTTAAGGTATATGTAACATACTTTTGTTGACATATGAAAATGCCTTGAGTGGATTACTTAACTTCGATTCGCAAAAATTACTTCATTAGACCAAGGTCTATCATATCAAACTCTCTTTTCATGGTATCTTTGAAATCATCTAACATTAGATTATTAATATATATCATATCATCAACATTAGATTACGAATTTTACTTTGCTGATTTGATTTGGTATAAAGTGTGGGCTCATTACTTCCCCTACTGAAGAGTCAATTCGACTGTACCAAGATCTTAGAGATTGATTCAATCCATAAAAGGATTTCTTTAGCTTTTACACTTTGTACTATTGGCCTTTTACTTGAAATCCTAGTGGTTGATCTATATACACCTTTTTTTTTAATTTTCATTCAAAAAGGATGACTTCACATCCATTTGGTAAATTGGCCATTTGTTCTCGGTTGCAATGTCTATCATGACTCTAATAATATCCAAACTTTCTACTGGGGCAAAGGTCTCACCATAGTCAATACCGGGTTGCTAAGAAAACCCTTTTGGCAACCAACCTTGCCTTATATTTCTCTATCTTACCTTTTTCATTCAGTTTTGTCTTATAAACCCACTTAACACCAATGTTGGTTTTATCTACTGGGAGATCAACAAGATACTATGTCTCATTCCTTTCAATAGCTTCAATCTCTTCATTCATGGCCTATACCCAATGTTATTCTTTCATTGCCTCTTCAAAATAAGTAGGTCGATAGGAAAATAAGGCAAAGTGAGCTTGTTGATCCATGTCATCCAACTGCTCATGGATTTCCCTCAAGCTCCTTATTTTCTGATTTCTCACAGAGCATATTGAATCACTACTCGGAGAAGAATTATTTTTAGTCTATTCTTCTTGTCTTTGCACTTGTAACCTTGGAAGTCTTAGTGGAGGTACTTGTTTTCCTAAGCTTTCCACATGTTCATATATTTTGAGTAATGAATTTTGGCTGTCCATTGTTTCATTTTCTTCGTCACTCCAGTATTTCCCTCCAAGAATTTTAAATCTCTACTCATCAAAAATTTCTTGGTGACTGGATTATACAATTTATAGACTTTGGATTGTTCATTGTACCCAATGAAAATGCACTTTTCACTCTTGCTGTCAATTTTCCTTCTTAGATCTTTTGAGACATGTGCATAATATGTACAACAAAAAATTATGAAGTGAAAGAAACTTGATTTTGTGTCACTCCATGCTTCTTGAGGAACTTTATCTTTCACACTTTTTGTTGGAGATCTGTTCAGTATGTAGACTTAACAAGCAACAACTTTAGCCCAAAAATCATTAGACACATTTTTAGCTTTGTTCATGCTCCTTGCCATGTTCATGATGGTATGATTCTTTCTTTGAACGACTTCATTCTGCTGTAGAGTATATCTGGTGGTGAACTACCTTTTAATTCCTCGTTGTCTACAAAAAATTGCAAAATCCTTTGAGTCACACTCTCCTTGTCTATCTGACCTGAGTGAATTTGACATATTTGCCACTCTGTTTTTTCTGCTACAACTTTAAATTATTTGAAATTTGTGAATGTATCAGATTTGTTTTTGAGGAATTATACCCAAAATTTCTTGTTAAAATCATCAATGAATGTTATAAAATGAAAACATCCACCAATGGACTGAGTTTACATGGGTCCACATAGATCAATGTGAATTGGTTCTAGATTCTCTTTGGCTCTGTAGGATGCTATCGAAAAATTGTCTCTTTGATGTTATCCAAGAATGAAACTTTCACAAAGGTTGGTTTATTCATTCAATATAGGCAAATCCCTTAACCATTGATTATTTTTGCAAGAGACTAAGAATCCTAAAAGGTAGGTGACCATACCTAATATGCCACACTCAAGTCTCATCTGTGCTTGGGACATTTTGTGCATATGATTGTAACATGTTTACACTTCTCAGATTCAATGTGAACATTCTATTCTTGGTCATTTGAATATTTGCAACAAGTCTTCTACTAGGTGGCTTATCTAAGATTGTGCATGTGGAGTACTTGAATATAGGATCATAACCATTTTGACTCAATTGTCCTATACTTATTATATTATGTCTAAGATTGGGTACATAGAAGACATCAATAATGTCTTTCTTCTCATTTTTCTTGGTTAATACTCACTCAATACCTTTTCCTAAGGCCTTGACATGATACTCATCTCCTAAAGTAATTTCATATTGAATATAACTATCAATGCTAGGAAACAACATTTTGTTACCTATCATGTGATTGTTGCAACCACTATCCAACAACCAAAGATCCTTGTTGTGATCTTCTTTAATGATTTGACATGAAATGAAAATTGTCTCATATGTCCCTTCTATAATATTGGAGATATTATCTCTTCCCTTGTTCATATCTAACTGTTTCTTTCTGCATTTACTTTCACAGTGACCATATTTTCCGCAGTAGTGACATTGGACTTTAGATTTGTCTGTCCATCTTCTGTCTCTCCCCTTATGATTCTGAGAGTATTTAGTATGATTTGATTGTTCTGTCTATTCTGGTGTTGTTCTTCTTTCTACTTGATAGATGCCTCTGCCACTTTGACCTCTATCTCTGGTTCCCCTGCCTATGCCTCTACCAATAAATGCATAAGCCTTGAAGGCATGTTCCAAGGATTCATCTTCCATGTTGATTCTTGATTCATGGGACAAAAGAGAACCCATCAATTCTTTGATTGTCAATTTTGTCGATAGATATTTGGACTCTTCTTTGGCAATGACAACCATTTCAAATTTCTTAAGTAGAATTCTGAGAACTTTTTCAACAATTTTCTTCTCTCCATGGATCCTAAGTTCATTCACAAATCCCATCACTTTGGTCATGAACTAGTCAATGTTCTCTACCTGTTTCATGTTCAAGTTTTCAAACTCTCTCCTTAGGATTTGAAGCTTCACAATATTCACTTTGTCATTACCTTGACATGCCAATTTAAAGGATATCCCATGATTTCTTTTCACTAGATGCTCTCGTTATCTTGGATGGGAGGATTCCATTGTTTTCCTCTCGGAAAGTGAAATAAAAATGAATGCTTGGAAGCATCTTCCTACTTCTTGGAGGACTACATTACAACTGGTCATCTTCAACAAACTAGGGAGGAGGTACTTCACTTGGAATATTTTGTTATTTTTCTATTTAAATGTTTTAATCATAAATTTAACTTCTTATTTATCTCATCCTCTTATTTAGATTCATATATTTGTATTCAAATTTGAAATATTTAGTACGGGAAAAATTGTAAAAGAGTTATGAATATATTTTAGGTTATTTGTAGGTTATTCCATGTATGAAAGAATAAAATTTTGTTTACACTTAAATCATATGTTTAAGTTAGAATATATTATTTCATAGTACCCCATGAAGAGGTGTTGCAATGAGTACTACTCTATCATGAGCATGCTTAACTACAAAGTTCTAATGGGATCCACTACATTAATGCTATGTTGTAGGAATGTACATAACACCACTAGGAAATCATTACATGATGTCTGTAAATAACAAATGAATATGAAATTACATTCGATTCCCCATAAAAATGGTGAATATCATGGTTTATCAAAATCATAGGCTTGAAATGATGATTCAGTGGAAAATGTGCATGGCCACCGAGATCCACCTGGATCATTCCTCCCCCCTTAGGATGTAATGGTCCCCATTGCGTCAAGTTCCCTTGGGAGATGGGGAAATTTCTGCTAAATTTGAACCATGGTGAGTCACTTTCCTTGTTGAAGTAGATGTATTTCTTGTACTTTTTCTGTGGAAGGATGTCATGAACCTATTGGACATGTTGGATCCATTCAACAGATCTAGATGTAGGATCTTCCTTGGTGTGAGTGTAGGAGGACTCTATGAGTGAATATGTAGCAAGAAGAGATATACTAATGGGGGATAATGGTTGGAACCCAAAGCACACCTGAACATGGTCATGGCCAATAGAGCTATGATGAACATATGGAAGAATCTCATTATGTCTGTGCTCCTCTAGAATGAAGAGGGAAACATTTGTGGTTTGAGAGATTAATTTGTGGCATTTTGTTTCCAAGATAGATGAAGTGGTAGTAATCAAAGATACCTTTGGTACCCTATAAAGCTAACCTCCCAGAGTAACAATGAC
>ML777848.1:1117918-1165657 GCA_009831015.1 Picea engelmannii | reverse complement strand
GTACACTAGAGGATTCTAGCCTACATACAAATATAACACTAGAAATGTAATAATTGAATATCTAGGGATTAAAAAGAGGTTTTATACTTAACATGGGGCTTTGTATAGGGATTAACATGTCCCTCCCCTTAAAACAAGTGTCTATTGGAGATATTACACACACCTAAGATATTTTTTCCTTATTTTCCTATGTTTATTAGTCATTATTAAGGGTCTCTTATTTTTTAGGAATGTCGAAAATATTCTCTTCATTTTAGAGCCATTTACACTTAGTTAGACTAGTGGAAGTCACTCATGCATGGAAACCTTGGTTTTATGACAGACAATTGCATGTGATTCTCTCACTTCCACATGTGTGACTCAATTAACTAAAGACTGAATGACTAGTTAAATAGGACTAGGTGGTGGTTAACTCTGGTAACTGTTTGTGTGTGTCTAGATCTTTGTAGACCACCACTATAGTGCATTCGTTTCTCTTCCAGTGCATATTAGTTGAGATATACAGATTATATCATGTGTAAATTATCATTCATTCATTTGGTTAATACATTTTATGTTCTTTTCTCTCCAATTTTTCTCTCATCTTCTCATTTTTGCAAGTTGTGTTCATTCTTCTACTAGCTAGATCTCTTATACAAGTACTCACCAAATTCTATATGGTATCAGAGACTATAGTTTGCTAGGAAGAAGATGCACCAACATTTTTTATTTGCAGGTACTAAAGATTGAATAATGCGGGAAGAATGGAATATCCGCCACCTGTGATGCTAACACCGTACAAATACTTTGAATGGAAAAAAAAGATGGATATTTTTCTCTAGGGTAGAGTATTGTACATGTTAACCATGTCTACGGAAACATAACCCACATCAACCATTAAAAAATCCAAATACCTCAATAGAATGGATGAGGCTTATGAAGCCCTCTGCATGCACATATCCCATGAGTTGTTGTTTCATGTATCTTCTTGAAAAAATCCAAACAAGATTTGTATCACCTTGGAAGGAATATTTGGAAAACAAGATGAGATGGGAGGCCACATGGTTGAGGTGGAATTACTTGCATTAGATCCGAAAAGATTTGAAAACATCCAAGATTTCTTCACTAGGTACAAGGATTTGTTGCTGCAACTCAAGGCTTGCAAGATTGATAAATAAAAGGAGGAAAAGTGAATGGTTTTCACCATTTTGTCAAAAGTTGGTTTGAATTATTCAGTTTTTGTTTCTACTTTCCACACTCAGAGGTTGATTATTAGAGGATCCTAGACTATGACCTCTTTGGATACTTTCAGTGAGGCCCTAATTAAGGAGCAAGACAAACTCATCAAGATGGGTGTAATAAAAAAAACAAAGCGCATGCACTTGATTCACATGATAACAACAATTTTCAACATTAGAAATCAAAAAAGAAAGGAAAAGAAAAGGTGCATGTAGAACAAAAGAAGGAAGGGTACTCTAAACCCTTCAATGACTCCTTAGGATCCAAAAATGGAAAAGGGAATAAAGGACATAAGTGTACCTACTGCTATCGAGGATTCCATCCATAATCCACATGCATGGAGAAGAAAATAGACCTTATGAATCAGTTTCTTCAAAATAACAACCTTGGGGATAAAATTCCTAAGGGTGCCAAAAAGAAGCCAGAAGATCATGCTCCCAAAGCTAATCATCATGCATTGTTTTTCGTTCAATCTTCACCTAATGCCTGGATCGTGGATTTAGGTGCATCCCACCATATAGCTACCACACATGATACCTTATCTCATTTGACTATATGCAATGGTCCTCCTTTCCTCATGGGGGATGAGTCTCTAATCGAGGTCACAAGAAAAGGGAGAGTAGAACTAGGTCATGTAAGTTTTGAGAATGTTCTCCATGTTCCTTAATGTTCTGTGAATCTTCTCTCGGTGTATTAGATTACACAGTCAAGCTTAGGAAAAAAGGTGGAGTTCACACCAGACTCTGTGTCAATATTCGACATGCCAGACAACTCCAAGATTGTTGTCAGGGACGTAAATCATCAATCTCGGTTACACACTTTTTCTAATTTTATTGAACTTAATTCCTCTGTACTACTTACACATGCTCATGACAGTAGTAGACTATGGCACGGGAGATTTGGTCACTTGAACTTCAGGTACATGCAACATCTTAGCAAGAAAGGGATGGTCACCGGATTACCTAATATCCACTTTTCCAAAGGGGTTTGTGAAGGATGTGTCATTGGAAAGAACCCTCAGGAGATGTTCGAGAAGGGGAAGCATCACACAACCTCCTCTCCCTTAGATTTGATTCAGATTGATCTCATGGGTCCATTTCCGCATCCATCCATCAACAAGGAAAGGTACGTGCTCACATTTTTGGATGATTACTCACATTATACTTGGGTATTTTTTCTCAGGAAGAAGTATGAGGTCTTTGAGCATCTCAAAGAGTTCAAATCACTTGTTGAGACTCAATCGGGGAGAAAGATCAAATCCCTCTGTACAGATAATAGGGGGAGTACATAGACATAGATGTTCRGAATATTTGTCTTGAGGATGGTATACAGTTGCAACACACAATACCATATACTCCACAGTAGAACGGGGTTGTTGAGTGGAAAAATCGATCTCTCAGAGAGATGGCCTCTCGCATGTTTCATGCAAGATCACTTCCTCCCAAGTTTTGGGTTGAGGCACTTAATTATGCCAATCACATTCATAAAATATCCCCTCACAAATTTTTTAAGGACATGACTTCTTTCGAGACTTGTGTTGTTGGGAAAAATTCCCTACAGACTAGCAAACTAGGGTCAGACTTGCATGCAGATTTTGACCATAAAGAAATTACTTTTTAACCTACCACCCAAAACTTAAACCCCTCTTTCACAATACATGCATGGAAAGGAACTACTAACCTTTTTACTGATGTTTGGTGTAGATCCTCCATTGTGCTTTTCCCACTTGCTTGCGTTGCTCCTTCCAAAGATAATCCTGCAATCAAGACAAACCACTACGCATGCATGCTATTTTTCTACTTGAGGGTTAGAAATTAAGCATAAATTAAACAAACCATAGATAAATCATGCATTGGGATGGGAAAAGTATTCTTTTATTATTTGAACAATGAATCAACTTACAATCAAAGTCGAGACCGGCCACCGCTCCTTGATCCTGATCCTGGGCTCCTCCTCTTCTGTCCTCCAACTGCTTTACGCTAATTCTCCTTTGGCTTGAGGAAAGGCTAAAGGGTTGGGACAAATGGATTCGGCAAATGGGCAGAGTTTCTTCAGTATAATTTTCCTCTTCCAAATGGTACCCCTACCCCTTCTTTTATAGGCTAGAATGAGCTAGGGTTATGGACAAACCCTCAGCCATGCATGGCCGGGAGTTTCAGTTAACTGACCCATAGTTTTTTGTCCCGTCGGAAACTTTCCTTTTTTTGTGATTCTAAAGGTACACGCGGGCTGTAGTGGGCCTGCTAGCATGGACTTTTAGATACACGTGGGCTGTAGTGGGCCAGCTAGCGTGTACTTTTAAAAATGGAGTTTTTAGAAGAGTTGTTCAGTATGTTTTGGCAAAGAAGAGATATGAGTTGGACTGATGTCAGGTAAGCATGTGTGGTGCAATTTAGGGTTATAACAGATGCCCCCTAATGTGTGAGGTCAGAAGAGCATCTGATGGCCGAAATACATTACCAAGCTTTTACCAATCTTTACTGATGTGCTGACTGAGTGAGACCAAGGATCAGGAACCAGGAGGTGTTGTCTGCAAAATAACAAATGTCTCACCGAGGCAGGCATACCCATGCTCGGGATAAAATAGAACCATGGCTACCAATCAAATACATTGTAGATCCATGTCAAATAACTATAAAGAGTAGCCGCGAATAATACATAGCAGAGCTACATATCGAAATCAGAAAGATATACATATAGAGTACCCATCTTTCAGAAGTTGATTCGGCCGGATGGTTGTACTTCAGAGCTCGAGCAACAACTTCAAAATATTCATAAACTCGGGTAGGAGTGTAATATGAGTGTACGACTGCACTACCTAGAGGTCTTCGATGGCTCGTCGGTTATGGACTTGATAATCTTGATGATCGTACTGAAGGCAACAGTGATTTCGAACAAGGACTTGATTGGACGTTTAGGATGGTCGGGTATGCGGAAAAGAGACATATTGCAGAGGGGCCGACTCAAGCTTAGTGACAAACTTCCCTTGGAAAACAACACGACAAGTGATAAGACTCAGGCAGCATATCTGTTAATCATAAGTCTACGAAGTAGGAGGCAACACAAACTCTCCATATGTTTGGAAGAGTAACCAAACAGTGGAGAACACAACTCTATATAGCAAGAAAAGATTCCTAAGGTCATACTACATCCCATAGTCTGATAATCAAATGGACATATGTGATTTATCCAAGGGCGACTCATTATGCTGCAAATAAATAAAATACTCTTCCCATCCTCTTTTTGGGGTATATTTGATTTTTTTGTTCTTTTTGATAATTTTTAAAAAGAATGAAGGAATATAACGTTACAATGGAGGAACGAGTACTACAAACATACAAGCTCGAGGCAAAAGGGCAAGACTGATGTTTTGGTAAAATGATACTCGGGAAAAATCCTCCGACGGCCAAAGGTGTTAAGACGCAGAAGAAAACTGTCACAAGGCTGATGGATAAGGTATGCAAATGAGGTTGATAGAACACATAATGGTAACGTCCTTCGATGTAGTTTTAACGAGCCCATAGAAGGTAATCTCGGTGGTTTTTCATATTTAGAGAGTCTGAAAAAGCATAAAAGGAGACTCTGGTGGGGTACCTTTTTCGACAATAGTCTAGTCAGTTCGAAAAAGGGATAAACTAGCACCGATTAGACGTCAATTCAAAACCATTTTAACGAGTGTGAAAAGGACAAGATCACTCGGCTATTTTTTCACTTTTAAGGAGTCTGAAAAAAGCTTAACTATGGACTTCGTCAGGAATATTCTTCTGGACCAATTTAACGAGTGTGAAAGAATAAGGTCACTCGGCGATCTTTTCAATTTTAGGGAGTCTGAAAAGAGCTTAACTATGGACTCCGTGGGGGTTTCTTTTTCGAAAATTTAGTCCCTCAGGCCCAAAAAAGGAATAAAATTATACCTGAGAATACTCTTCTAAAGAATGGGAATTCGATAGAGTATACCTTTGTTCATACAGTTGACTGTCCGGACCGAAAAAGGGGTAAACTACCGCCAGACAGACATGACTTCAAATTTCAATTTAACGAGCGTGAAAGGTCACAAGATCGCTCGGAAATATTTTCATTTTTAGAGGGTCTGAAAAGGGCTTAAAAGGAGACCCGTTTAAGGAACGTTCTTCTGGACCAATTTAATGAGTGTGAAGAAATAAGGTCACTCGGCAATATTTTCATCTTTAAGGAATCTGAAAAGGGCTTAAAGAAGACTCCACAATGGTTACTTTTCTCAGTTAATCCAGACGAGATAGAAAAGAATAAATGCAGTCTCGCCGGATGTTTCTTTAGGATCTCAAAGCGAGCTTGAAAAAAAAGAAAGTTAGCTCATGATCGACACTTTGTGGATCAATGCCCGACATCTCCTCCGGGGAGCTGTATGCTCCAACGAAAACATTGTCTATGACGCCAGGGGTTTTGGAGATATTGATAGATATCGGTTCAACAATGGTTGCCATGTTACCCTCAGCATAGATCTTGTGTGTAGCTAATGGATTAGTATGACAAGACCTATCTCCAGTCATAGTCACGTTGAATTCTCTTGCTTTGATTCGGATTAACTTTGGGAGGAAATACGATCTATGATGAAGATCTTCCCAAGGTTTGTCCAAACTAGTCATTGATTCGATTACTACTTCATTTGAAGGCAAGACTAAGTCTAATGAATCGACGTTACCAAGAGAACCCTGAGCCCAAATAGGCTTTAGAGGTGGATCCAACTCTTGTGCCGGAGTCGGATCAGGATTAGGTGAGGCTTGCTGGACTAAAGAATATGCTACCTCAGCGGTCGACAAGGGCATGGACATGTCGGGGTGCCCTGTCTCATCCATCATGGCTGATGGGGAAGGAAGAATCCAAGGATCCTCAAAGTAAGTCGTGCAGAACGACAAAACTTGAAAAATCTCAACCTTATGGTGATTAGAGATAAACTTGACATCGTCATGAGGAGGTGGGTAATCGATGGTACCCATCAAGGATGGGGACAAACCAACTCCTACATTAACGACACCTGGTTGAGGATTATCAATCATGGGGACCGTGGATGCCCCTAGAGCCGGGTCAGGTCTAGAGAAGGAAAATTGATCGATGGTCACTATCCGACCCTCATGTGGAAACAACAAGACTCGGAAAATTGTAGCAACCACAACTTGCATAGCATAAGTCCAACTCCGACCTAACAAGAGGTTATAGTCAAGGGGAGCATTGACTACCTCTACTTCGACACACATGGTCTTCCCTCCTAACTGCATAGGGAAAGAAGGAACGATGCCATGTGGTCGGAAAGAACGACCGTTGAAAGAAATGAGGAGAGTAGGTGAAGGAGACAAAGCAGGCTGGCCAATGGCCTTCCAACATGCTAGCGACATAATGCATGTCGAGGTGCCCTCGTTGACCACCGTGCGGAAGATATTTCGTGTAAAAGTTTTCGTGGGATGAGCCACTACTATATGAAACGCTACGTGGTAAGGAAGACGAGGTTTTAATTCGGTTGTATCTAACATGATGGTACCCGGGTTACAAGTCTCAATAGAGTCTAAAGTAGTTAACAAGGCTTTCCTCTGAGCAGGGCATCTTTGGAGGACTTCCAAAGCAAACATTGCACAAGGGGTTTGTGATAAATCCTCCACCACAGAGTAACTCTGGGCGGCCCTTGCGTTTGGGTTGTGAGAGGATTTTTTAAATGCACCCTTTGGAATGCATGTCATTGTTTCTCCCAACATCTTCTCAATCTATAGAGGAAGAGATGGGAGTTCGGCTTCTTTGCCCTTCTCGGAAGTGCTTGGTTGACTATAGGCATGTGCTCTAGTTGATAGAAAAGAATCACCTTTCACCATATATACATTCATGGGGTTGTTCGAAGACGAAGGGGGTCCTTGACTGCCCCCTTCCATGTTTGCAGAGGCTTGAGTTAGATTTTGCCCATGTTGAAATGGATTAGTCAACACTGCCTGTTGTTGTTATGTGACAAACTTTTGGGCCTCTGCAAGTCGAGGACAAAGATGGGTCAGGTGGTCTTCCGCACACAAGTTGCATGGATACCTCACCTTTCGTTTTTCCGTGGTGCCCTCGCCAGCATTATCAGTGGGTTTTTTGTCCCCCTTACCCTTTTTTCGTTGTTTTTTCTTCCCTTCAGGCTGCTGGGTGGCCTTTGGGTTAGTCGAATGCACAGAGTGTACTTTCGACATTTGGATAGGAGGAGAAGCCAAAGCAGTAGTTTGGCTGGCTACTGAGTGTTGGATAGATAACTGTTGCAATTTCTTTGTCAATTGCTCAGTGGGATTGGTTTGTGTTGAACCAACAATACCATCAGCATGTGGTCCAACTCTTTGTCTAGTTTTATCCAGTATCGATCGTGGTGCATCCGGCAGGATGTTGTATAATAAACCAGACTGAGAATAGATGAGCTCAAATTGTTGAGCCCTCATGATGGCATCTTCTTCAGAGAAAACTCCTGAAGTTGCAACGTCTTTGGATAATTGTGGGACTAAAGACTTAAGGAACCACTCTAGAAGGAATGTTGGTGGTACTAGTACTTTGATTAGACTCTTTTGGCGTCTCCACTCTCGGATATGATCAGAGATATGGTCTGTTGTTTTCTATTCGAAATTGGCAAGAAGCTCTGTGCCAGCATCGTATCTCACAGGTAACTAGAATTGGTTAAGGAAGGCCATTTCCAGTTTGCCAAAAGAAGAGTATCTTGAACGATCAAGCTCGATGTACCATTTCGCAGCACTCCCGATGAGAGTGCGTTGAAACAATCACAATTGAACGGAGTCATATTTCAATGAGTTAGATGAACACCAAAGATGGAAGGTAGTCACATGATCACCTGGATATTCATTAGGCTTGGCCTCGAACTTTGGAATGACTAAAGGCAACTTCGTTGGCATATGAGGCCAACGTGGATCATGACAAATACGATCATTTAACAACCTTGTCAAATCTGGAAAGTGTAATGTCGCTAGGAATGGTAGTTTGGGTTGCTGCTGATAGCCTAGGAAAAAGGGTCTTGGAGTTTGACTGGCACTAGGTTGCCAGGAAAAGTTTGGCTGCTGGCCCGGATTCTGGTAGAAACCATGGCCCTGACCAGCGTAAGGATTTTGCAGCTGTGGAGACATCATTGGTTGATTTCCCATAAAGGACATAGGATGTTGGGCATTCATCGTGTTTGACAGACTTTGGGAAGGATTACCCCATGTCGGTCTTGATGGGAGAGGCATAGTATTATGTCCAGGGTTCCATTGACTGTGGAAAGAATTACCCCAGAACGACATTCCAGAGGAGGGAACAGATCCTTGTCCTGAGTTCCAAGGTCCTGCTATATGTGCCCCCGGTGCAGGAATAGTACCTTGTGTCGGAGTAGACTGTCCAAAAATGGGAGTGCCCCCAAACGGGAAAGCGGTGGATGCGAAAGTGTTGTTACCAAACATCCCGTTCCAAACAAACAGTGACGAACCTACCATCATAGTGTGCGTAGGTGTTCCTTGACTCCCGGCTCCAAATGAACTAGTGTGTGCAGGCTGCCCGATGGACTGCTGATGCAGACCACTGAGCAAAGGGGACGAAGGAGAGATATGACCTCCAGCGTAAGGAAACGCGTTAAAAGGGATAAGAATGCCCCCAAGTTGACCTTGCAGAGCAGCATTAGAGCTCCCTGCCCCCAGACCTAAATTCTGTAAAGTGGTGTAAGTGAGTGCATGACTTGTACCCGAACTAGGCATACCGTATGAAAACGGAGGGCCTGTCGCACTAGGTGTGAAGGGAGTTGTGGCCGCCGCGATAGATGGGATCGGTCCACTATGCGACGTAATTGTGGCCGAGACCATGGTGGCCCGAACCGACGACGACAAGTTAGGAGATGCTTCTCCTATGGTAGAAACTGTGGTGGGAATGGAAGAATTCCCAGAGGAAGTAACAGTGTTTGTTTCCATAGTTGTGTGAGGCACTGGAAGGCTTTCGTAAAATCAGATTGGTACAATAACCGGTGGCCAAGTATCAGTGGTTGGGGTTTCAACCGAACCAAGGTTGGAAGTTGATTTCTTCAGGAGTTGTTTGGGCATAATGGTTTGTAACCCAGTTGCTTCGAAAGACCCTTCTTGGTCTAGCTTTCGCCTTAATGGTGGCGGGGGTGGCTCCAGTATAACCGGCGGCAGGCCCAGAAGCCTTCGTGACCGACAGAGCTCGAGATCCTCCACTGTGTGAGAATATCCAAGACATGCTAAGGTATTCTACATGTTCAAATAGTAACACACACTAAAAAGAAGCCCCTAAGAGATAAGACAAGCAGACTCTAAACTATTTGGAAGAACAGTTACAACAACCAACACTAGAGCAACTTACCGGTGCAAGTGAAACTCGAACACGGAAGCACCCTCTGGGTATACTCTGCAAAGAATGGCCTGATGTCTGTCCTAGGTACCGCGGTATACCCCCACAGTCACCTGTGTATGTCTCTGAAAATGATTGGCAACTAGTTTTCCATCACGCGAACAGTCACCAGGCGGGTACAGTCGAAAGTCAGGTAGACCACAATGAGCAGGGTATCAAGCCCAAAACTTGTCAAGGGTATCGAGAGAAAATGGTCTGGAATAAAACTGAGGACCTCGAATGGATTCGAGACCCACGAAGCCTCGTGGCAAATGCAAACGATGGAATCCCAAAACAAGCCCTCGATATGTGTTCTCCACTACGCTTGGTCCGTCTTTGGAGGGGTTATCTCCGCTACCTTTCCACACGCGACCTCGTGTTTATCCCCTGTGTTAGAGGGGGTTCCCAGATAAATTCCACAAAACTGGACTTCTACACTCCCTATCATAGACTCCAATGTTTGGTTTTGAATGGCCTTGGAGAGTTTCCTCTCCAACCTAATCCAAGGCCCTAGTCCTGAACTAGTTTGTGAACCCTACAAACAAAAAGTCTAATAGATTTTAAATTAGCGTTTATTTTATGGGATTTTTTACGTCACGGGGTATGAAGGTGAAACTGATGATGTGTAAATACTAAAGCAAAAATGAATGAAAAAGATAGAAACAAAAGACTTTTACTAAATGCAAAAATCAACAACTTTTCACAAAGAAAGATTTCTTTTTCTTTTCAATTTTTCTAAGATTTTATGTAACAAACATAAAGGAATTTCACTCGACTACGAGCTACTTATGCTCTAAATGCACTGCAAAAACTTATGAACAAAAATACTTCTCCCTAGCTATTGATGCAACAAAGGGAAAATACCGACAAGCACAAAACCAAGAAAGACAAATTCTGGCTTAAAGCGTAGATCGCAAAGAATCAAAGTAAAGGCACACAATGGTAATAAAGAAAACAAAGACTCTTAATCTTGCCTAAAAACCATAAAAAAAAAAATTCCTTTTATATTTTCTGTCCAACTATCAACTAAGAAAAGGTAGGCTAAGGGTAAGATGACCTAACCTACTGAATGTTCAAACCTAGACTCAAACACCTGAGAGGAATACTTCTCATCAAATGAGGGGATGACTGCCCCACCTTGACCGAAAAGTAGCATGTCAAGCATGCTTCTGTCACTAAAACAACACGCGTGCGAACGTGTGTTGAGCTGAAACAGGACGTGTGTACACGCGGGATGACCTTGTACAAGCTGCGTGTATGTATAAATTCTAAGACAAAAATAAACACAGGCAACCCAGACCAGGAAGAGGCCTCTGGTATTGATAACTAGGGTCTCTTGAAGGCTTGGATGCTTCTTCTAACAGAAAAGAAAAATAATTGCAAGGAATAACAAAACACAAAACGACAAACTGAGACAGGACTATGAACCAGCAAGACTCAGACAGGATCCAGAAAACCCCCTGAGAATGTATAATTCTAACAGGGAAGAGGAGGACTGCCTCTCAAGTTCTCTGAACTCCTACACGCTACTGAAACCTCTACAGCTAGCGTTCACACGTGGGCTGTAATAGGTTAGGGTGCGGGTACACGTGTGCAAGCCTTCTACAGGCCGCGTGTACCTCTGTGTGTCCCGACAATTGTCGTCAAGCAACAGTCAGGGAAAACTGGTATAAATAACCAGGCTCCCTGCTAGCTCAGGCCTTATAGAAAAAGACAGGCAAAGAAACAGAAAATCTTATCTCTTAAACTACCCAAAAAACTCAACTAAATCCGGAAACCCTAAAGAGTATCTTCCCTAGTATGGTCGCCAATTCTGTTGTTGGGAAAAATACCCTACGGACTAGCAAACTAGGGTCAGACTTGCATGCAGATTTTGACCGTAAAGAAATTACTTTTTAACCTACCACCCAAAACTTAAACCCCTCTTTCACAATACATGCATGGAAAGGAACTACTAACCTTTTTACTGATGTTTGGTGTAGATCCTCCGTTGTGCTTTTCCCGCTTGCTTGCGCTGCTCCTTCCAAAGATAATCCTGCAATCAAGACAAACCACTACGCATGCATGCTATTTTTCTACTTGAGGGTTAGAAATTAAGCATAAATTAACCAAACCATAGATAACTCATGCATTGGGACGGGAAAAGTATTATTTTATTATTTGAACAATGAATCAACTTACAATCAAAGTCAAGACCGACCACCGCTCCTTGATCTTGATCCTGGGCTCCTCCTCTTCTGTCCTCCAACTGCTTTGTGGTAATTCTCCTTTGGCTTGAGGAAAGGCTAAAGGGTTGGGACAAATGGATTCGGCAAATGGGCAGAGTTTCTTCGCTATAATTTTCCTCTTCCAAATGGTACGCCTACCCCTTCTTTTATAGGCTAGAAGGAGCTAGGGTTATGGATGAACCCTCGGCCATGCATGGCCGGGTGTTTTAGTTAAGTGACCCATATCTTTTTGTCCCGTCAGCAACTTTCCTTTTTTTGTGATTCTGAAGGTACACGCGGGCTGTAGTGGGCCTGCTAGCGTGGACTTTTAGATACACGTGGGCTGTAGTGGGCCAGCTAGTGTGTACTTTTAAAAATAGAGTTTTTAGAAGAGTTGTTCAGTAGTTTTTGGAAAAGAAGGGATATGAGTTGGCCTGATGCCAGGTAAGAATGTGTGGTGCAATTTAGGGTTATAACAGCTTGGAGAGATAAGAAACCAAAAGTCACCCACTTTAGTGTCTTAGGCTCACGTTCATGGGCCTAGATTCCCTTTGAAAAGAGGAAATCACTCGATCCTCAGAGTAATACATGTATCTTTGTTGGATACCCATATGGTGTGAAGGGATATAGACTCATTGATCCCTCTATAGACCATCTCATCATTGAGCGTAGTGTTCAGTTTGAGGAAAGTCTCTTGCATGCTCCACATGAGCCGCATGCAAGTACTTTTTTCCTTCCACTAGTTCGAGATGATGAGTCTGCACATTCAAAATATACTTCAGAATTGAGTTTTGATACATAGTTAGAGGCTTCAGAACATGCAGATGCACAGTTAATATAGGCATATGAGGAGCCACAACAGAGGCCCAAGTGGGCACAAACCATTCTTTAGGATGCAACAGATATTGTTGGGGATCCAATGAATATCAGTATGATTCAATCTCAGTTCAAGGATCCCCCTCGTGTACTCACAAACACTAAGCCCATGTTGCCTATGCAATTTTATGTGGCTATTTGTTTAGACCCACAGACCTATGGTGAGGTTGTAGGGAATCCATTATGGGAATCACCTATGCAAGATGAGTACAAATCCCTCCTCAAGAAACATACTTTGGATTTGGTTCCACTTCCTTCAAGAAGGAATATTTTCAAATGTAGACGGGTCTACAGGACAAAGAGTGTAGTGAATAGAAAGGTTAGTAGGTATAAGGAAAGATTGGTTTCCAAAGGTTTTAAGCAGGTTCATGGAATAGATTACGATGAGACATTCACTCTAGTAGAGACGATGGAATCCATTCATTTGGCCCTTTCTATTGTGGCAGCCAGAGGATGGGAATTCCATTAGATGGATGTGAAGAATGCACTTCTTCACAGAGATCTATCAGAGGATATTTACATGGAGCATCAACTTGTCTTCATACATGATTCATATTTAGTTTGCAGGATTGAGAAGTCTCCCTATGGCCTCAAGCAAGTGCCAAGAGAATGGTACACCAAGATGGACTCCTACCTGTTGTCCTAGAATTTTGTGAGATGCAAATCTGATCCAAATGTTTACATGCTTAGGACTACTCATTCACTTTTGAATATATTTCTTTATGTGGATGATATTTTGATCACTGGCTGCTCCACTTCATCGATTACCGTGCTGAAGAGGATTATACATGACACATTTTTTATGACGGACATGGGTCCACTCCATTACTTACTTGGTCTCAAGATTAGTTAGTGTGCTTCAGGAATCAAGAAATCCCAAGCTGAGTATGTTGATGATCTCATGGAGAGATTTCACATGACAGATTGCAAGTCTACCCCCACCCCCTTCCTATCTAGGGTGAGACTTGAGGATGGCAGGGACACTCCACTGGTTGAAAACACTTTGTATAGACAACTAGTGGGGATTTTTTTGTATCACTCCCACTCCCGACCAGACCTATCATATGCAGTGGGAGAAGTCTCCAGGTACATGCAGGATCCACATGAGTTATACTAGAAGGATGAAAAATGTATCCTTTGGTACATTTGGGGCACCATCAGTTATGGGATCCACTGTGCAACATTTTGCAAGTTGGATCTCATAGGCTTCACGTATTCTTACTCGGTAGGTGACAACAATGATCGCAATTCCCTATCCAAATTCGCTCTTAGTTTGGGTTCAGGACCTATCGTTTGGTCGAGCAAGAAGAAGTCTACTATTTCTCTACCTTTAGTCGAGGCCAAGTATAGAGGAGTAGTTAACACTAACATCCATGAATTGTGGCTACAAAAATTCCTTACAGAGTTGGGAATCCAGTTTCATAGACCTATTGTCATTTGGTGTGACAACTAGAGTACTCTCAATTTTTGCATAGACCTAGTACATTGGCAACAAAAAAAGCATATTGAGATCCATATGCACTACATCAGAGATCTACTCCATGAGAGGTTCATTGACATGTGGTTATTTTCTTCCTCTAAAAAGATTGTTGACATCTTCACCAAGAATTTCACTAAGCATAAGTTTCACTCTTTGCACGATCATCTTGGAGTGAAGGACACAATTTCCTAGCAACTTCCTTTCTCTTCTTTTGATACATTGTACTTTGAGGGTGGCTTTGAGCGTGAGGTTTTCCCTCTTTCCTCACTTTATTTATTCAATTTTCATTAGTTGCATTGTTAATGGGTACCTAACATGGCCCTTATTGTTGGGACCCATTCTTCATTACCCCATAGTAGTGTTCAGGGGGGGGGGGGTGTTGGAGATATTACACACACCTATGGTATTTTTTTCCTTATTTTCCTATGTTTATTAGTTATTATAGAGGGTATCCTATTTTTTAGAAACCTAGAGAATATTATCTTCGATTTAGAGCCAATTACACTTAGTTAGAATAGTGGAAGTCACTCATGCATGGAAACCTCGGTTTTATCACCAATAGTTTCATGTGCTTCTGTCAGTTCCATATGTGTGACTCAGTTAACTAAATAAAGCATGAATAGTTAACTAGGACTAGGTAGCAGTTAACTCTGATAATTTATTTCCCATCTTTTGTTTCTTGAGGGAAATATTTTTTTATGGTTGTAGCTTTAGAAATACCCAATCTTCCATTCAAATTCCCTTTCACTACGATGTTGATCTTCTTGTTTTTTCATCCTATTTTGTGCCATAACCAAGTTTTCCTTCAATAGTTGAGAATCCCTTGTCGATGCCATGTGTGCTCATCCACTTCTTGAGACTTTGTAGTCCCTTTCAAGGGAGATGTTATGGATGGAGGATGATATCCATAAAGTGCCAAAAATGGGGACATTTTTATGAAGTATGGAAGGATTTGTTGTACCACCATTTTCCCAAGTGCAACCACTTGACCCATTATCTATGTTTATTAGATGCAAAGAAACAAAGATATATTTCTATAGATTTATTCACAATGCCATGTTTCCTATCAGATTGAGGATGGTAAGATGATCTATGAGCCAATTGAGTACCCAAACAAGAAAATAATTATGTACAAAAAAATGATGTGAAAATTGGATCTATGTCACTTACAATAGTCTTCGGAACTCCATGTAGCTTTTGAATTGTTTCCATGAATGTTGTGGCTACTATATTTTCTTTAAAAGGATGAGAAAGAGAGAAAAAATGGGCATACTTGGTTAGTCTATCCACTACTACCATGATGACAGTCTTTCCTTCATATTTGGGTAAAACTGTAATAAAATCCATTGAAACTTCTTCCCAACATTGACTTGGTATAGATAATGGTTGTAGGAGACCTAGTATCTTGATTATATCTCCCTTATTATGTTGGAAGAACACAAATTAAGACACAAATGTTTTCACGTCATTTTTAAGACCTTCCCAGAAAAAATCCTTCTTAATATCGTGGTAAAATTTCAACAATCATGAATGTTCTCATATAGGAGAAGTGTGCAATTCTAGAAGGACCTTATATTTGATTTGGGAATTCTTATATAAATATAGGTAATCATGATACCATAGAAAATCATTCTTCCATAAAACATTATCTAATGAACTGGGGGCCTCTTGTATTTGTTGAATGGTCTTTCATAATTCCTTATCTTGCTTCCATTATATCTTTACTTCTTCCACCCAATCATATTGCAGAATAGAAATACCATCTATTGAACCTTTTGTTTCTTCTTCTTCCCTTGAAAGGGCATCTTCCAGAACATTATGTTTTTTTTTTGTAGATAATTTCAAATTCATAACTTAGCATCTTTGTAATCCATTTTTTTGTTTCTCTTCTAAAGATAATCTTTTCTCCAAGAACTACTTCAAAATATCATGAATTTATTTTAGTTTGAAGTCTCTTCCTATTAGGTAAGGGCATCATTTCTTAACTACATGTGGTATGACCAAGATTTTTTTTTCATAATTGGGTTTGAGTATGTTTATTCCTTTAAGATGGTTGCTTTCAAATGTAAGGGGCCTTCATTTTTGCATTAAAACTGCACCAATGCCATGGCCTAAGGAATCACACTCAATAAAAAATTTTGTGAAGTCAAGTGTGGCAAGGAAATGAGTTGTACACATAGCCTCCTTAATTTTTTCAAAATCTTTGGTTTCTTAACAACTCAAAGAAAATGCTTCCTTCTTTAATAATGTTGTTAGAGGTACTACTAGTTGATCATAGCTCTTGACAAAATTGTGGTAATAACATGTCAATCCTAAGAATCTAGTAAGTTTCATCAAGTTTTGGGAATTTTCCATTCCCTCATATTTTAATTTTGTTAGGGTCCACTTTTACACCTTCATGAGATACAATATGACAAATATTCCACTCCTTGAACCCCAAAAGAACACTTGAAAGGATTTGCATAAATTTGTTTCTCTTGATTTAATAGTTGTAATAATTTGTCAACATGTTGTATATGTTATTCCCATGATTTGTTGTAGATTATTATGTCATCAAAAAATACTATCACAAATTTTCTAAGGAAGGTTTTGAAAATAGAATTCATAAAGCTTTAAAATTTTGAAGGTGCACTAGTAAGTCCAAATGGCATAACCAAAAACTCATAATGAACTTGATGTGTTCCAAGAGTTGTTTTGGGAATGTCTTCCTGCCTCATTTTGATTTGATAATATCTTGAACGAATATCCAACTTAGTAAAAAAAAATGCTCCATGCAATTCATCTAATAATTCATCAATCAAAGAAATAGGAAACTTACCTTTGATAGCCATTTTGTTGAGATATCTATAATATGGAAACATATGCCTTGAACCATCCCTTTTTGTAACCATCACCTCTGGTGAAGAGAAATAACTTTGGATAGGTTGAATGGTGCCAAGCTCTAACATTTCTTGGATCATATGCTCAATCTCGTTGTTCTATGCATATGGATACCTATAAGTCCTAATGTTAGGTGGTACACTTCCTGGTTGTAAATGAATAGGATGGTCATGATATCAAGCAGGTGAATACCCTTAGTAATTTATCAAAATACCTTTGAATGATTTTTAATAACTATTTTGAGATCCAATGGAGTAGAGGATATAGATGATTGAACATCTAGTGAGCACAATTGTGAAATTACACCATGGTGTCTCTTTTTTGTTTATTTTTTTTTAATGTTTTTAGATATTATCACATTAGAGATTTTTCTTTGGATACCTCTAAGCTCAAATTTTTTGCCTTCTGAGGAAAATCTCATGAAAAGATCTTGAAAATTAAGGGTCACTATTACCAATGATTGTAACCATTGGAACACTAATACAACATCAACACCACCCATTTGGATGGAAATCATGGGAATATCCAATAAATACTCCCCCATATTGAGGTTAATACTATGGCACTTCCTAGGAAAAATTATGGTACCTCCATCTTTAATCATTACTTCAAACTCTAGTGATGAAAATATAAAGCAATTGAGATATTTTTCTAATTTGTAATTGATGAAGTTATGGGTAATGTTAAAACTTGGTATTTTCCTTGGGTTGTATCAAGGAAACCCCAAGGTAACCATTTAAACCTACTTTAGATTGTATTTCCAACCTAATACAATCAGAGAGGGATTTCTCAATAGCCAAATGCTTTCACACTCAAAGATATTCAATATTCACACTTAGAAGGTCAGATTTCTAGTGGAAACAATTTTTTTTTTATAGAAGATGGTAAGACAAACATGAGGGGGTACCATTGGGAAATGGAGTCTAATCTGAATCTTAAAGACTTGTAGTTTCAACTTAGCTAAATTCTACTAACAATATCTGAGGCATATCAAGTATTATGCTTAGGAAATCTGGATAAAGAATGAATTTCTATTGTAGATTTAAACAAGATAAACAAAGAGTGATCGCTGAAAATAGAGCACTGAAAGAAAGTGAATTCTGAAATCAGGAAATCATTTAACATAACATAATACAATCTATATGAAGAGGCATTTATATAATGAATCTTTGTCATGAATTCTTAGATCATATCAGGAAGAAGAACAAATTATGAAAGATGAAAATAGGAAAACATGCTGGACAATAACACTCTAATGAATCTCAGAAAAGTAGCAGAACAACTCTTTCATTCACTTGCTAAAGGATAAGCATATCATCTCATCATACAAAAGCCTCTCTCCAAATGAGAGTCCCACCCTTCTCCAAGAGCTCTCTCCATTATTAAATAGAAAATAACATCCAAATATCCTTAGGTGGTCAAATCCCATCTCCTACATTGTATTCTAAGACATTGGAGATAGGTGGCAACAATCAAAGAGACAAAAATCCAACAAACTGCTAATTTTTAGGAAATTGTTGGAAGCCATAAATAAATTGTTTTCACCTCACTGCATGAGGTATTGATGGAGATAAAAATTAGGTGCAGGTGTACCTTGACATCTAAATGATCCTTTAGAAGCAATTTGAACTCTCCTTGACAGGTGGAAACCTACCAACAAGGCGAATATCCAAACCGTAACCGCTAGAGGAAATTCCATAGTGCCATTGTAAAATAGTTCTGCACATTCGGTAGCGCCACTTATATGTCAAATATATATATAACCATAACATGTTTTTCAAAAATGAGTGAGGTTTTTGTTATTTGGTATGTGATGAACAAAAACCTCCTCCAATTTTCAAAAATTCCTTCCCATTTGTTCATAGTAGAATTTTTAAGTTAGTCACTCAAAACTTCCAGAAGCGCCCTTGCAAAATAACTCAACACATTTCATAGAACCAATCCAAAACAAGCCTTCAGTTTTTGTAGCGTAGTTTTGGAAGAAAATTTTTGTAGTGCAGTGTGGACACAAGAGCCAAGTGAATGAATGGGAATTCAAGATTCTAAAGAAGAGTGTCTTGACCTTAGTATAGGTGAAATTCAGTTGGAAAATGGATATGGAGTCTATGGAAGAAGGGATGGAGGTTTTGGCTTGTTACACATCGAAATTACTCACTTCGATAGTGTCGCAAGTGTCATCATTACAAGTGTCACATTTTGCTCACAAGTGTCGCAAGTGTCAAGAAAATTATACTGCTATGATGCCTATGTTGTGCCTATAACGACATAAAGATGACACTTGACACATGTCAAACACTTGATTTGGAAGAGGAAGAATGGTTAACTAGGCTTATGAAACTCTTGCCATCTGAAAGAACCACAAAAACTGAGTTTTTGGAGGAGAGCACTACCCTATACCTCTCTCAGGAGTGTTGGCGCCCCCCTATAGACTATTAGGGAGAGTTATAACACTTCCTCTGCCATTTTGAAGGAGCGCTACTACTTTTGGGAGTGCTGGTGCCCCCCCTAAATCCTATTGGGGAGCGCTTTAATGCTCTGATGGCCCTTTTGAGGGAGCGTTGCCTATTCTGGGAAGCAGTTGGTTTGTTGAGATGAATGAGGGGAGGATCCCTTCAATCCTTGAAGGTAGTTGGATTCGAATCCCTATTCAAGCCATGATCTTAGGGAAGATCCCTAACTGAAGGAGGAAAATCCTCAACTCACCCCAATGATATCTCAAGTGGCTGAGCCTCTCCAAGGCTATATAAGCAATCTTTCTCATGGTGAAAAGGGGATCTGGATGGAGAATCATACCAAACTTATGATCTCATAAGGGATATTTGGAGAAGGGATGAGAAACATGAAACCTATGATCTCATAGGAAACACATAGTGAATTGGAGGCTAATCAGCGAAGCTATCGTCATTCCAATCGTGGAGATTTTGAGCAAGGGTTAAGCAAGGAGAACTTGACGAAACTGCTACATTCCATCTATGGCTGTAAGTAACGTTTTGTCCTCATTAATGTAATATGATTGGCCTGTTTCTTTCTAATTTGTGTTTGAAATTACATGAATTTGTCTCTAAGTAGATAGGTCTGCTTCGAACTAATCTCGATAGAATAGGAAGTGGTTGTACTTTGTTTGTCTACAGGGCTTATCGAGGAGCTCAAGATTGGAGATTCAACTCGGAGCGTGCAGGGACAAACACCGGTAAAAGGTACATCTTTCCTCCTTCCTCTTCATTGATTAGTTTGTGTAGAACTAAAAGGAAGTCAGTGACCATGATAAGCACTTTCTGTCTTAGATTTAAGAGTCTAGCTCTTTGAGGAGATCTACCTGTCCACAAGAAGATTTTCCTTCAACAGAAAGTGGCGACTCCACTGGGGAAGAATCAAAACTTTCTTAGTTTTGTTTTTCCTCATAGACCTTGTATTACCCTTTATTTTCTTAGGCCTTGTTCACCCCTTTATATATTATTTGACTTACTAATTGAATCCTTAGTCCATCACATGCATCCTGATTGACAAAAAATTGACTGAGTTTTTGGTTTTTTTGACATTGTTTTGAGTTTTTTGAGCCTGGCGCCCTTGTACCCATGTTAGCCTAGCGCCAACACTCCCTGGAGGCCTTAAACATAGATTTATAATTCTCTGGTCGCCCTTACACCAGAGCGCCAACCTCTCCTTGGAAAAAATACCTTCCAGAATTGTGTTTTTTGCAACTCAGTCTCTGTTTTTTGCCCTTGTCCAACTTCTTGATGCTTCATTACATATTCCTAATGACATTTGACCCTCTTCTTTCTGAGAAGTAGGCACTTTTTTGTTCATATTTGGTTACCTTCTCTCTTATTTTGATTCTTTTCTCCTGTTGAGAACTTGGAATCAATACACTACCTTTTTCTCTCTTGTCTGACTGAAGAAGAAACTTTGGTGAAGGACATAAGAAGTCTATGAATCTTCTCATTTGGTTTTTTTTTTGAGGTCATTTTTCTTGAACATCTCTCTTTTGTGTGAATTGTTTGATTTTGATTTTTTATATTTTGTTTTTTGTTTTCTTCTTGTTTCGATCACAACAAGAGGGTGTGTGTTGTGTGTGTGAAATCTGATCATACTTGTCTGAATCTCCTTGATCTGAAAGGGTAGTTGGTAGGAGAACTTTTTTTCATTGAATTAATCATCATTCGCATACAAATGACAAAGACACATATTAGTGATTGGTTTGCATATTAGAAGGCATTTTTGAAAATGTTTTAGCATTGCATTGGATTCAATTGCGAACCAATTGATTGAGGAAGTTTCATATTAGTGTTTGAAAGTGAAAACGACTCTTTCTCTTTCCGTTAAAATAGGCGTTCATTGAAAAGAAACGATTTATTATCATCTTTCATGCATGTTTTTGGGAATTGAGTCCTCATTCCATCAGTTTCACTTTCGTGCACCCTTTGAGTAAAGAATAGTTGTAAAACAAACGCTAATTAAAAATTATCTAGAACATTTTTGTTTTTAGGATCTTCCACCAACAACAGACTAGGGTTAGCACTTTGGATTAGGCTATGAGTACAACTCTCCAAAGTTTTCAAAACAAACATTAGCATCCTGAGCTAGGGAGAGTCAAATCCAATTGTCGTATTGTTTTTCTAGGATCCCCCTCTCACGCAGGGGTTACACACAAGGTCGCATTCGGGCGAATTACAAAGATTATCCCTCCGTGGTTCAACTGTTTGTAGTGGCCGGATCGTATATTGGGGGTCTCTTGGAGGTATACCCATGATTATGTGTGGGAGCCTCTTGGGTTGATTTCAGACTTGTTATCCTACCCATACGTTTCAGATCAGACTATCGACTATACCCACCCAGGGACTCACTGTGAATTGGTGTCTTTAGTTACCATAATCTTTAGGTACTTACACAAGGTGATGGTGAAGGGAAGTCTCACTATACCTGGAACAGACATTGGTCAAACTCACTCGGGCTCCTTGGAGGTTAAATCCACAATTACTGCATGGAAGCTTGCACCAAGGTGAAAGTTTGTTAAGAAGGTCGCCATTGTAACTGTTCCACCATTTCCTATCCCCTTCTTGAATTGATAACGCAACATTGGATTTCATCACCAACTAGTACGATCATTGAGAGAAGTTTTGTTTGCTTGGTTGATTCCTAGATTTTATTAGCGTATGTTGTTTCCTTTTGTTAGTTGGCCCTAGATTTTCAGTGTGTTCTACTATTCTCCACAATTGAGCCTGTAGATGATAAAGGTATTCGCCGATCACATAGAATGCAAGGGTTTCCTCTAGAAGGCTATCAACCCTTACCTCCTAACCCGCCAGAAGACAACTATCGTAGAGAGGTAGAAAATCAATCCGACACTGGAAGTGTTATTTATCCTCCGTTAGATAACTTAGAAGGTGCTTTGGTCACGGTTGAAAATCCCACTACACCTGTGTTGGTAACTCCTCTCGAACCACTTTTGGTTCATTTAGACTCCCTTGGGTACATCATAGATGAAGAGATCCCATTATTATCAGAGAGGATCTTTACCGAAAAATATATGGGATCCACAGAACCAATCTTTGGTGACGAGTATACGACTCCTGTTTGTCCTAGCACCGTAGTAGATACCAATCCCACACGTGCTCGTTCTGTATGGAGGACTTCACTGGGATGCGATCTCTATGAACATTTTGAATCCTTTCGACAACCCTTTCATCCCCATGACCCTCCTAGTGAAACAGGACCATCCGGTCAAACCATGAATCACCCAGTTGATCAGGTCATTAACCCTACTGCTACACCAGCACAAGTCCATCCTAATGCTAGACTCATCACCTCTACTCACCCCCAAAGCACTTCAATATCTACCCCCATTTCTACAAGCTTCTACTCTATAGCTCCACATGTTCCACATGATCCTACTGGGACATCTTCTCACCCGAGAATGCATACCCCTGCTGTCCAAACACAATCGGTTGGAGGGAAACCACCATCCAATGAACCTTTTCCTCCTAGAGGAATACCTTTCCATGGCGGGCCTACTCCTCCTGGATGACAACCCCCTTTTCATGATCCTCCTGGAGGGAAACCTCCATTTGCCAGTCATACCCTGGTCATAAATCCAACGCTGGCATGGGGGCAACCCTTGTTTGATGGAAACCCTTCACAATCCTGGGGAGTATCTTTAGGAGGAACTTTTACTCAACCCCACATTGGGGGGCACTTGTATAATAACCTACTAGGAGGAGTATCCAATCTTTTCCCTTCCGGAACATCTTACGGGCAATCTTATCCGAGCGGCATCCCAAACATCACCTGGAGTTCTCCGGGACCACAGTCTTATCCTCCTCATGGGCCTCATGTGTATCCACCTCCGGGATATACTCCTTACTATTCTCAAGGGAAACATGTTTTTCCTCCTCATGGGCAAATAAATCACCCGGCCTATAATGCTCAGAACCCACTGGGTTATGCCAATGTTTCTCATCCACTATCGAATTCTTCTCATCCTGGCCAACAACAACCATATGTAGGAGGACCTATTGATTACAACTATCCACCTAACCCAGTTTATGGTCCTACTGGTGTTCCTATGTCACACCAGTATCATTCACACATTAACCGATAGCTACCTTTCCTTGTGACTCTTGATCTCCCAGACTTGTCTCGGTTAACTAATGATCCTATTTCTCATTCACCGGTTTGGCCAGTCATTCGAGCTAAACTTCCTTCTAATATTCCAAAATTTGATGGAAACCTTGGCAAAGATCCGAACAACCATGTGATGACTTTCCATTTGTGGTGTTCATCAAACTCCCTCGTGGATGATTCTATACATTTGCGTCTTTTCCAGCGAACACTTACGAGTTCAACAACAAAGTGGTATATTGAACTACCACGTGCTTCTTTTCATGATTTCAATTCCCTTTCCATGTATTTCCTCACACACTTTCAACTGCCTATTCGCTACGAGACGGATAATGAACTCTTGACCTCCCTTCATCAAACTAACTCCATGCATATCTCTGACCATATTCATGAGTGGAGGCGATGACGAAGGATGATCAAGGCAGTCATTCTTGACATACTATTGGCATAATGGTTTACTAAATCACCTTTACCCCCGATCGCTCGCGATGTCGCTATGGGCGGTGCAGTCACAGAGGAACAATCCATTGCTCGGGCTCAGTATTTAGATTTGGTTTATTCCCAATCTGGCACTTTGTATGATTTTCTTCCGAATGTTGCTCGAGCTAATACCAATCCTTCTAAGCCATCATCCTCATCTCATACAGATGGTGTTATCGGTTCTGTCAAAACTCAATCTTTTTCCAAATCGACTACACCCTCCTCTGCCTCCCCCCAAACTCACATATCTGAGGTGAATGCAGTTCAATATGCCCCTTCACAACAATCCGGAGGTAAGAAGAAGACAAAGAATAAATCAAAAAATAACAATGAACAAACAAAAAATCAATCTCAACCACCTGCTACCGAAAAGAAACCACAACGAAAATTGAAATTCTTGTGTATCATTTGTGGTGACGATCACTACACTTGAGATTGTCCACTTCGCAATGAAGTGGCCAAAATTTTCCTAGGAAAGTCACAACCCGTTGTGCTTACTCAACCTTTTCCACAGTAGCAATCCATGGTTTCTCAAACCCCCTCTCTGGGGGGAAGTTCTAGCGATCCTCATGATGAGGCCTCATTGAGTGCACATATTTATATGTTTAATGGGATCAATTTGAACACTCTCTCTAAGACATATGACACACCAAGTAACCCTGACAAAGGAAAAGACACCAACAGTGTCGGTACTTTACCGGATCCATCATCATCCTTCGTCAGTCTGTCGTCAGTTAATCCTCCATCTGGACCACCTCAGATTGAGAAACCCACGTTCGACTCTATCTTACACCCTCCTAAGAGAACTATCCACAAAGCTACCTTTAATCCTAGTTCACATGCCACCCATACCTACAACATTGTTGAAGATTTGGCTCAAGCACCATGTGCTATGTCTGCGTTAGAAGTTCTACAACACTTCCCCAATCAACATAGAATTCTCTTGGCACTGTTGATCCTGAGTCGTCCAATCAGATCATTTTTAACCTGGACAATTATGCATCTCGACTCTCCTACCAACTTGCTTTCCAAGTTGATGTTGTTGTTCACAATCAACAAATCCACCTAACTATTCTGGATGAGCGAGCCTCGACTTGTGTCATGTCTTTGGTGTGTTGGAAAGGTTTAAAATCACCAGCACTCAACAAATCCCCAACGATGTTACGTTCCTTTGACGGGCGAGGTTTTTATCCCCATGGGCTTTTACAGTCCCTGCCCATCCAATTGGGTGGAAAAATTTTTACTGTTGATGTCAAGGTGGTCGATGCTCCCCTCTATTACAACTTGTTACTTGGAAGAAGTTGGTTTTATGCTATGACTACCATTGCCTCGTCAGTCTTTCGATGTGTACAATTTCCTCATCAGGGAAAAATTGTCACTCTTGATCAGTTGGATTTCTTCACGACCGATGCTCGCGTTCCCGCTACCAACAATATTCCTTTCTTGGGAGACCACAAGATCACATATGAAAGTGTTGGTGTTGTCTTACTGAAAGATTCTAGCCTCATGGGTACCTTCCCTACACCACTTCCACCGACCACACATCATATTTCCACTGTTGATATGATTTTGACCACGACTTATCAATCTTTAGAATCATCTGACTCTTGGATTGTACCTTGTTCATTGGAATTCGATGCACTAGGTGACACCGTGCCACTTAGTCCAGCCAAAACATCATACATTTCTATCCCATCCACTTCTCCCTCGTCAAATGACCAACATCTATTGGTGCCTGACGTTTTCTTGATGCAATCATGGTTGAGTTCCTTGTTGTCTGAGATCGACTACATTTCCCCAACTTTTCCTTTGGATGAATCTATTCCGGAGATGCTTCGCATTGACAAGTTACCTTGGGATAATAATCGTCACCGATCCTCTTTTCTTCCTCCTTGTGAATAAATTCGGGCAGATATACAGTCTGTCTTCCCTCCTGATGTCGATTTTATATCGTCTCCCATGCTTTCAACTTCCGATGATTTGGATCCGGTAGTAGACATGGTGATTTCTTTGATAGGATCATTGGAGCCTGATCTCCTTACTCCTATCACGACCCTCGACATGTGTTCCTTCCCAAGTGATTATCTTCCATCCAGTGAAGATCTCTTGGAAGCCATGACCGAGTTTTGTCCCTTGACATGGTATCCTTCCAGAGAGTTATCCTCTTGGAAGCCATGATCAGGAAGAAACTATGCGCATAGTTTCTCTTCTCTGTGGCAAGCTCGTTAAAAAATGAAACATAGGTCCTGAGCATAGTTCTTTTCCTGTGTCAATCTCGTTAAAAAATGAAACAGTCACATCTCTTGAACCTTCTTTTCATCCACCCTTCTCCTTTTTCTCATCTTCTAGAGAAATTGGTGACAACCTCAATGTCGGTGAATGAATTGAAGCTTGGAGGGCATGTCTCCATCCTTTGATTATCATTATGGAGTTAAGCCACTAGCTTTCATGCTGGGGGCATACCGAGCTTAGTCTTTGTTCTTTCTCGTGCTCATAAATACATGAGAATGCATCGAGGTAGACTTTTCTCTCTTTTTCAGACCTGTATGGATACACGAAAAAAGGAACACCCTGGAGTCTCTTTTAAGCTCTTTTCAGACTCTCTAAACATGAAAATATTGCCGAGTGATCTTTCTTCCTTTCCCACTCGTTAAAAGGTTTGAAAGGGCATATTTTGAGTGATAATTTATCTCTTTTTCGGCCTCGCGAGACTAACATTACGAAAAAGGACAACACTGGAGTCATCTTTAAGTTCTTTTCAGACTCTCTAAAGATGAAAATATTTCCGAGCAACCTTGTTCTCTTCACACTCGTTAAAGTATTTGAAGAAAACGTCTATTGAGCAATATTTTATCTCTTTTTCGGTCTCATCAGACTACTTTACGAAAAAGGAACTGAGAGAGTTCTCTTTTAAGTGTTTTTCTAGACTTTATAATCATGAAAAACCTTCAAGTTTTCTGTCTTTGGACTTGTTAAAACAAACATCAACAGGCCCATACAGGACCGAACTCTTACTTCTTCTAGTTCATTAAAAAGGAAGAGGAACTTACCGAAGGTGAGTTATATCAAGCATGTGTTACCCTCCTCGAGCTCATTAAATTAAAAAGAGGTACTCGTCTATCTAGATGGGGGAAAAAATTGAAAGAAGCAAGCCAAACAGTTTTTGAGAACATTACCAAGTAACTCTTAGAGTCACCCTTGAACAGGGCACTTTGTCTTTGCGCACATCTTAATCCGCTGAACCTCTGCATTGAACCAATCCTCTGAGTTTTTCTTACTCTTTTGGGTCACCCGATGAAAGTCAAAGTATCCATTGCATCATCGTGTTTTGGTCCATGTCATGTTTCTATTGTTGTGCCTCAATGTTCAAGGGAAGTATCTTCCTCGAGAGTCATCCATCACAAATATTTTGTCTCAATACCCATGTCAGTCCATGTTCATTTGATCGACCAATTACATCTCTGTGTCCGTTTCATGTCGTTTATGGGGGATACATCAAGGCCCTCCTTCGACAAGTCTATTTCTGTTGACTTCAACACATTATCCAGGAACTAGACTTAGAAACCAATTAGTACTTTGGGACCTGCATGCCTCAATGGCAGGCCTCCTCACATTCAACAGTGTGTTTACATCATTGACCTCTGATCGGATGATTCCATGGATGTTCAACCTCAGCTCATCCATTCACATTCGTTGGAATGTACTAGAGTACCTTGAGAATCATTGACATTAATGATGATTTCCCTCGCGCTTGCTAATGGTTTACATCATTGATCGGTAATAAAGTGGTTTCTTCCATGTTTGACATCAGTACATCTATTCACATGGTTAGATTCGTACTACATAGGGATCGGTAAGAAGACCCTAGGTTGAGTGATCACTCTGATATGTACTTTTCCCAGGTTGCGACGGAGTTTCTCTTGAACCATGACACATATACTGTCACATAGATCCACTTTGTATTGGTTGTGGCTATGTCTTGTCATCTCGTAGATCCACTGTGTATTCCTCGTGGCTATGAATAGTTCAGGTCATAAGAGTATAGATCCACACTGTATCCTCGATGGCTATACCTTTTATCAATACAATTATGGATCCGGAGTGTATTTTATGGCGGCCATATCTTGCAAGTCTTGATCACCCAAGCATAGGTATGCCTGCCTTGGGTTTGAAACATGTCATAATATTTGTTGGATGTTTGTGTGCAGATTTTGTCAGGTTCTCCGCATCTATACCCTTGCTTGAAAGTCTACAAATCATTTCAGTTATCAGTTCTCATCTTCTAACTTCATACTTTGGGGGGAAATCTGTTACACATCAAAATTACTCACTTCGATAGTGTCACAAGTGTCATCATTATAAAGTGTCGCATTTTTCTCACAAGTGTTGCAAGTGTCAGGAAAAGTATATTGCTATGATGCCTATGTCATGCCTATAATGACATAAAGAGGACACTTGACATATGTCAAACACTTGATTTGGAAGAGGAGGAATGGTTAACTAGGCTTATGAACCTCTTGCCATCTGAAAGAACCACAAAAACTGAGTTTTTGGAGGAGAGCGCTCCCCTATACCTCTCTCAGGAGTGCTGGTGCCCCCTATAGACTATTAGGGAGTGTTATAACACTTCCTCTACCATTTTGAGGGAGCACTACTACTTTTGGGAGTGTTGGTGCCCCATGTTGTAGGAAAATCTCCCTGCAGATAGGTAGATCGCCTCAAAGAGCTAGACCCTAACTCTAAGACAGAAAGTGCTTAACGTGGACACTAACTTCCTTTCAAATCTATACAAACTAATACATAAGGAAGGACAATAGTAGTACCTTTTTATCGACGTTTGTCCCTGCACACTCCAAATCGAGCTTCAAACTCTCTCTCCTCGCTGAGTCTTGTAGACAAACAAAGTACGACCACTTCCTACTCTATTGATATTAGCTTGAAAATAGATTTATCTATCAATGATAAGTTCATGTAAGATCAGACACAAACTAGAAATAAACAGGCCAAGTGTGTCATATTAATGAGAATAACGACAACAATACTTACAATCGTAGATGCGAATGCGATAGCTTCGTCAAGTCCCCTTCGTCTAACCCTTGCTCGAAAGATCCACAACCTGGATGATAGCAACTTCACTGATCACTTCTCCTTTGACTAACTGTGTGTTTCCTATGATATCATAGGTTTCATGCTAGCAATTCTTCCCCCTTTTCACCATCATAGAGCCTTCTTACATAGGTTAAGAGGAGGTTAACCTCTTGAGTTATCTTTAGAACAAGTTGAGGAATTCCCTCCTTGGATCAGGGATCTCCTGATGGACCCAAGAATTCGAAAGCAACTTCCTTCCAAACTTGAAAGATCCTCCCCTTATTCTCCTCAACGGGCCAACTACTGCCTCAGATTAGACAACGCTCCCTCAAAAGGGGCATCAGAGCACTATAGAGCTCCCTAGGAAGCTTGAGGGGGGAACCAGTGCTCCAAGGATGGATAGCGCTCCTTCAGAGGGGCAGATAAGCGTTATAACGCTCCCTGAGACCTTATAGGGGAGCGCCAACGCTCCTAAGGATGATGTAGAGGAGCGCTCACCTTCAAAACCTTTTTTTAAGAGCTCTTCTTAGGTGATAAGAGTTCCTTGACTTCAGTTAATCATTTTCCTTCCTCCAAATCAAGTGTCTGAGTTATTCTAGATGTCTTTTTGGTGTCGTCATCATGCCAGCATGCTTTGTTTGATGTTTGCGACACTTGTGAATGTCATGCAACACTTGCGACAATTGAGAGGATCATGCGACACTTACGACACTTATCGAAGTGAGCAATATTGAGGTGTAACAGATTGCCCCCCAAAGTATGAAGTTAGAAGATGCGAACTGATAACTGAAGTTCTTTGTAAACATTCAAGAAAGGGTATAGACTCGAAGAACCTGACGGAAGCTGCACACAAACATCCAACAAATATCATGACATATTTCAAAACCCAAGGCAAGCATACCTATGCTTGGGTGATCAAGACTTGCAAGATAAGGCCACCATAAAATACACTGCGGATCCATAATTGTATTGATGAAAAGGTATAGCCACCGAGAATACAATGTGGATCTATACTCTGATGACCTGGACTGATCATAGCCATGAAGAATACATAGTGGATCTATGAGATGACAAAACATAGCCACGACCAATACAAAGTGGATCTATGTAACATTGTATGTATCATTCATCCAAGAGAAACTCCTTCGCAACCTGGGCAAAGTATATATCAGAGTGATGACTCAACCCAGGGTCTTCTTACTGATCCCAATGTGGTACAATTCTAACCATGTGAATATATGTCCTGATGTCGAACATGGAAAAAACCACTTGATTACCGATCAATGATGTAAACCGTTAACAAGCGCGAGGGAGATCACCATTAATGTCAATGATTCCCAAGGTACCCTAGTACATTCCAACGAATGTGAATAGATGAGCTGAGGTCGAACACCCGTGGAATCATCTGATCAGAGGTCAATGATGTAAACCTACTGTCGAATGTGAGGAGGCCTGCCATTGAGGCATGCAGGTCCCAAAGTACTAATTGGTTTCTAAGCCTGATTCCCGGATAATGTGTTGAAGTCGACAGGAATAGACTCGTCGAGGGAGGGCCTTGATGTATCCCCCATCAACGACATGAAACAGACATAGAGATGTAATTGGCAGATCAAATGGACTAGATTGACATAGGTTTTGAGGCAAGATATTTGGGATGGCTGACTCTAGAGGCGGATACTTCCCTTGAGCACTGAGGCACGACAGCGAAACATGACATGGACCAAAACTATGCAGTGGATACTGTGACTTGCGTTAGGTGACCCAAAGGAGTGAAAGGAACTCAAAGGATTGGCTCAGTGCAGAGGTTTAACGGATTATGATGCATGCAAATGACAAAGTGTCATGTTCAAGGGCGACTCTAAAAATTGCTAGATAATGTTCTCAAGAGACTGCTTGGCTTGCTCCTTTCAATTTTTCCCCCATCCAGATAGACGAGTACCTCTTTTTGATTTAATGAGCTAGAGGAGGATAACACATGCTAGATATAACTCACCTTCGGTAAGTTCCTCTTCCTTTGTTTAATGAACCAGAAGAAGTAAGGGTTAGGTCCCATATGGGCTTGTCGATGTGTGTTTTAACGAGTCCAAAGACAGAAAACTCGAAGGTTTTTCGGGATTATATAATTTGGAAAAACACTTAAAAGAGAACTCTCTCAGTTCCTTTTTCATACAGTAGTCTAACGAGACTGAAAAAGAGATAAACTATCGCTCGAAAGACACCCTTTCTAACCTTTTAACGAGCATGAAAGGAAGCAAGATCATTTGACAATCTTTTCATATTTAGAGAGTCTGAAAAGAGTGTAAAGGAGACTCCAGGGGGGTTCCTTTTTCGTGTGTTCGTGTATCCATACGGGTCCGAAAAAGAGATAAAAGTTTACCTGGTTGCGTTCTCATATTTTTGAGCTCGAGAATGAACTAAGACTATTCTCATAAGCGCGACAAGGTAAATAATCCATCAGAACTGCCAGGAAACCTGCGATGCCAAAACTACAAACCAGAGGTTTAGTGAAGCCATCATATTGTTAGAGAAACCCATAAATGACTATACCTTATAAAAAATGGAAAGTTATAAATATCAATACAATGAAAATTCCATTTACCATTTCATTTTGCACAAGGATTTTGGAGTAGTGGAGATTCTCATTTTGAGGTGGATCTTGTTTTGCTCTCTGCTGGAGCTACAATTGACCGTTTTTCTTGCCGTTCGGACCAGGTAGATTTTCATCTCTCCTTCTTTCCATTACATGGTTTAATATTCATTTTTATAGCATCATTTAATTTAAAATATGAAGCCCTAAGTTGCCCCAAAAAGATCAAAATCGACCTCTTTTAAAAATGATGGGAAAAGGGGATTCTTTTCGCAAAAACATTCTATAAGGGGATGTCCAAGATGCCAATGCCTCAATAGCTGATTGGATGGGTCGTTTTTGGCAAAGAACCCATGAAAAATCCCCACATACGCCCATGCAGCCATAAAGAAACCGTTTGCATTTAAAAACGTTTCATTGTTGTAAATGAATATTGAATGGCTAAGAGAGGGCGTGGTGATTGTAAAAGAGGGTGTGGTCACTTTAAATGACGTGGGCATTAAATTTCATGCTTTTAGATTGCTTTTGAAAATTGCCGAAATTGCCAAAACGTTGAAATAATGAAATTCTTTATTCTTTTGTAGGTGATTTCGACGACCATGATCGAGTGGAAAGAACTAGAACATGAGATGGATGACTTAGATGCCTTGCGGAGTCCTCGCATGTGGGCCGCATTGCGAGCTTGTGGCTTACTCAAATTCTTCAAGTTGCAAAAAATGAAGAAGGAGATTTTGTTTCTTGAGCACATGATCGGCCTATGGGATGTTGCGGAGAAATGATTCCGGATTGGCACACAGCTTCTAACCATCGAGTTAGAATATGTGTATTTCTTGACTGGCCTCTCAAAAAGAGGGGTTCCCATATCTTTTTTTGGGCAGAGGGCGCTACCTGAGTAAGTGGACGTGTATCTGGCACGTCACTGTGTCCCAGGAGCAAGGCTGGTAGGGGGTAGAATCCCTATCAAGGATATCCGAGAGCTACCCCTCCAGTCTATACAGTTTTCCATCACGAGCATGATGAGCAGTACTAGCATGCATCTGGCATCAAGATCGTAGGTGGCTTATGGTGTCCAGTGTTTGGAACCAACACTATTCAACTGGAGTGCAGGGTTCCTTTGAAATGTGAAGGAACAAGTTTCACGGTGTTGGATGGGATAGAAGCAGTTTGGTTATCGCTCTTTTCTGGTCTCATTTTTCCTGGAGCGCATCTCCCAGATGCAGCCTCAGATAGCACTGGCGGTGCGACCAGTGGACAAACCAAGGATGGAGAGGTGGACCAGTCTGTCTCCGAGGCTAGTAGCGGAGTCAGAGTTCCGTTTCACTGGCGATTTATTTTCCTAGCGGAGACGGCAGTATCTCTGGATAGAGGACTTCCCCTATCCTGAGGTATATTTCCACGGGAGCATGGATTTGATTTTACCCGCGGGGGAAGACTGGGATGTGTTAGGTAAGAGACTGAGCCATACCTTGTCTAGTTTTTGTTTTTAAAGTTTTTAATATATATGTATTTTTTTGGGTATATAGAAGAGTTTTTAAAAGATGTATTGTTTTCAACATGTAGACAAGGGAGCAGTGCGCCCGACTGATATACCGATACCGGGACGTCGTGGGGGAGTTCCGGTTGCAGTAGATCCAACAGTACCAATGATAGGTCTTCGGGAGGTTGAAAGAAACCTACAAGGCCTCACGATGGGCATTCCTCCTCTACGGAGGGGAGAAGTGCCTTTACATCTGCAGAGGCACACTATGGGCGTACAAGAGAATATCAATTCTCTACTGAGGCGCGTAGTGCACACGATGATGTGTTACTCATAGCACAATGTAGTGTGGGGAGATTAGAATCTCTCTGGTGATATTATTTTGTATGCCTTGTCAGGCAACGTTGTAGGGGTTTAAAGACACGACATTTTTCTCTTCTACATACTTTTCGGTGTAATCAAAACATTTCAGCCACGCCATATATATATATATATATACAGTTCTGAGTTTTTTACAGTGCCAAATGATTTGTACATGATGATGTCTGTGATGTGTTTTAATTTACATGTAATGTACAATTTTTCTTTCCTTAAATCTTATATGTGGGCGAGATACCGATCCATGATGTAATTAGCTAACGAATCTGAAACACTATTAAGTTATCTTGGAATGTTTCTATATTCAATGTAATCGAAAATTCGTTCAAGACGGTGAACTTGTAGGTGGAGACGTAGCAGGATAGGACTACGGATAGCGTAGATACGGTTGAGTTGATAGACCACGAGTTGGGAGTCTAGGTAAACAATGATACGAGAGATACCTAGGGACGAGGCTTCAGTCAACAGTCCGATGACAGCATGATATTCTGCCATGTTGTTGGTCGCTGGTCCTAAGCAGATACCTCCTGAACTTACCACCTCGTTGAATTGGTAAATAACCCATGTTTCCGAAGCAATGTTCCGGGTATGTCGACTAGCACCATCCGCAAACCCAAAAAAGATAGGAAAGGAAGACGTCATTTGCGCATGAAAACACAAGCACAGTCATGAGTGGCAACGAAAAAGACTCGAGCATGCGAAAGAAATAGACCCACCAAACTAAAATACAATAATGTACAAAGTACAGATGCTGGGTAATCTAAGCATAGTGCCTTTTAAGGTAAAGCCCATTTTGGGGCTCTCCCAGGGAAATTCCATCATGATCTACTAATTCATAGGCACCTCTGTGTAGAACATGCTTCACGATGTAAGGACCATGCCACAGAGGTTCTAACTTTCCTGTCCCCAATTTATCGTGAGCTTGGTCATAAATGAGGAATAAGTCTCCTTCCACAAAATTCCGAGGGTGGACGGATTTGTCGTATTGACTCTTAATTTGTTTTTGATGTGCCTCATTAACGAGAGAAGCATCACGACGTGTTTCGTCCATCTTGGATAGATACAAGAATCGTTCTTCTTCAGTAGAAGTATGGGGCAGGAGTTCTACTTTCAGTTTGAGTGATGGAATCTCACACTCGATTGGTAGAATGTCTTCAATGCCATACACCAACTGGAAAGGAGTAAATCCAGTTGAGGTTTTCACAGAAGTGCGATAAGCCCAGAGAGCGGAGAAAAGTTGTAAATTCCACGATGTCTTGTTTTCCTCTAGTATGCATTGGATCATGGTTTTTAGGACTTTGTTGATGGCCTCTACTTGTCCGTTGGCTTGAGGGTAGTAAGGGGATGAGTTTTCATGGAGAAAACCCAATTTGACTTGTAATTCGCTCATCATCTGGTTCTTGAAGTGTGCACCATGATCAGTGACAATGGCGCGTGGTATACCAAAACGAGTTATGATATGGTTGAAAAGAAACAGATTTGCAGTACGACCATTGTTCAGGAAGGTAGGCATAGCCTCAGCCCATTTGGTGAAGTAGTTGACGGTGACGATGATATAACCGTGCCCCCCGACTGAGGTAGGCTTACACTGCATGAAATCGATACCCCACTTCGCAAAGGGGCCGATGGCAATAATGGGGTGCAGCGTAGTAGGGTGGGTGCATGCCTTCTTGTTAAAGACTTGGCAGGGTGGGAATTTTTTGACGGCCTCGATGCAATCTTTGAAAATCGAGGGCCAAAAGTAGCCGGCACGTAGGATTTTTTGGGCTGTGGCCATCCCGGAAAGGTGACCGCCATAGGCACCAAGGTGACAATCATTCAAAATGTGTGCAACCTCCTCGTGAATCAGACATCATCGAAGGATGGTGTCAATACCATGACGATACAAGGTGTCGTCGATGATGAGATAACGACGAGAGTGGTGATGAATGCGTCGACACTCTTCGCGAGAAATGTTGGGCCGAAAACGTTGGGTTTGAAGATAGAGGAGAATGTCTCTGTACCAAGGATCGAAGGTGCTGATGAGGAAGAGAGATTCATCGGGGAGAGAATATATAGGTTCAATGTCTTCATCGGCACAAGGGAGAGCACAGATAAGCTCTGCAAACACCAGGGACTTTTTGGCTTTGGCCTTCGTAAACTCAAGATCGAATTCCTGAAGAATAACGATCCATTTAGAATATTTTCCCCCAAGTACTTGACGTGTCAAGACGTGGTACATGGGGTTGGAGTCCGCGATCACCATGGTGGTGTGTAATAATATGTAATGGCAGAATCTCTGGACAATGATGACGGCTGCTAGAGCCAGTTTCTCAACATGTGAATATCGAAGTTTGGGTCCAGATAGACTCTTTCTCAGGTAATAAATCACATGTTCTTCGCCGTTGGGGTCCTCCTGAACTAACACCATCGCAATAGTGGAAGTGGAGGCGACCAAGTAAAGGATATAGTCCTTTGTATATGTTGGAGGCTGTAGCAAGGGAGCATGGGTCAAGGTGTTCTTGAGAGCATCAAATGACCATTGGGAAGTGTCATCCCAGATGAAAGGGGTGTTTTTCTGCAGTAACCGCATGAATCCTTTAGTTATCTCGGCGTAGTTGCAGATGAAACGATGAAGGAAGTTTGCTTTGCCTTGAAAACTTTGGAGTTGGGTTAAATTGGTAGGTGGGGGTAAGGCTAGAATGGCCTTAATATTTAAGGGATCCACCCTGATCCCATCTTTGGAGATAATGAAACTGAGGAGTCGACCAGATTCAACAGCAAAAATGCACTTGTGTGGGTTCAATCGAATACGGTAGAACCGACATCGAAGAAAAATCGCCCACAAATGATCAATGTGATCGGATCGATTGGATGAGTGGGCGGGTAAATCGTCGAGGTAAGGTTCTACGATATGCTTGATATCGTGGAAAGCGTATGACATGGCCCACTGGAAAGTAGCACCAACATTTTTGAGGCCAAATGGTAAATTTTGATAGGCGAAAGTTCCCCATGGGCAGATAAAGGTTGTCTTATGTTGGTCAACAGGTAATATTTCAATCTGGTTATACCCAGAAAAGCCATCCATGAAAGAGAAGATTACGCTCCCTGCGTAATTATCGATGATTTGGTTGATGAAGGGCGTAGGGTAGTTGTCCTTGGGACAAGATTTGTTGAGATCTCGATAGTCAACACAAACACGGATGGTCCCTTGTTTTTTGGCAACTAGAACAAGGTTGGAGACCCATTCGGTCAAAGGGACGGGATAGATAAAGCCAGATTTTAGAAGTTTTTCAACTTTTGCCTTTATAGCTGCGATTTTCTTGGGATGAACTGGGTGAAGCTTTTGTCGAACATGTTTCGCGTAAGGGTAAGTCTTGATTTTGTGCACGATGATTGAAGGGTTGATCCCTGTCATTTCCTCGTAGCTCCAAGCGAAGACATCACAAAATTATTTAAACAAAGAGGTGTAATAGACCACTTCCTTGGGTGTGCAATTAACACCAAGGTTAATGTTTTCCATGACACCTTCTTTGATCAAAATATCAATAACGATCGTAGTAGAGATGTTACCCATAGTCCCCTCAGAGAGAGTATCTTGTGTGAGGATAGGATATTGTGGAGCATCAGTAACATCGGGAGGGAAGACAGAGCGTATGTCTTGGTGAATTTTTTCCCAAAGGCAAAAGAAAAGAGGATCAATGATGGTTATCATCCCAAGGCAGATCGTCAATGTTAAGCATTTCCATAATAGATTCGTCAGAAGGAAAAATTTGGGAAATGTAATCAACGACAGACAATAGGGAATCCAACCATGAGGGCACCGAGTAGGCATTAGGTGCCAGCAAATGTGGGTTGTACAGAGAGGGAGAGGCAAATTGAATAGCTATGTATGCAGCCTCGGTTGGGCTAAGTGGCATGGTGTCACCGAGCACATCGAATTCCAGAGGACTAGGCACAATCCAGGGATCATATGATTCCAAGGATTGATAAGGCATATTCAAGATCATATTGATGATGGAAATATGATGCGTGGTAGGTGGAAGTGGTGTAGGGAAAGTACCCATAAGGCTAGAATATTTCAATAATCCAACACCAATGTTTTCATATGTAACTGGGTGGTCTCCCAAAAAAGGAATGTTGTTGGTGACAGGGATGTGAGCGTCGGGTGTACAGAAATCAAGTTGATCGATAGTGACAATTTTTCCTTGATGGGGGAATTGTACACATTGAAACACTGATGAGGCGACGACAGTCATAGCGTAGAACCAACTTCTTCCAAGTAGTAGGTTGTAATCGAGGGGGGCATCGACCACCTCGACATCAACGGTAATAGTTTTTCCGCCCAACTGAACGACTAAGGATTGTAATAATCCATGAGGATGAAAACCTCATCCATTGAAAGCACGTAACATCATGGGGGATTTGTTAAGGGCAGGTGATTTTAATCCTTTACAACAAGCTAAGGACATGACACAAGTGGAGGCTCCCTCATCTAAGATAGTTCGGTGGATTTGTTGATTTTGAACAACAACATCGATTTGAAAAGCTAACTGGTGGGAGAGTTGTGGTTGATGATTATCCAGATTAAACATGAGGTTATTTGATGACTCGGGTTCGAAAGCACCGATAGAAGCTAAGAGCGTTCTACATTGGCTGGGATAGTGTTGTAGAACTTCCAAGGCAGACATAACACACGGTGCTTGGGCCAAATCTTCTACAATGTTGTAGTTTTGGGTAGCCTGTGAATTAGGATTGAAGGTATATTTTCAGATGGTTCTCTTAGGAGGGCATAAGATGGAGTCAAAAGAAGGTTTCTCAATCTGAAGCGGCCCAGATGGAGGGCTAGCATATGGAGGATTAACGGAACATGGTAACGGGTCTGGTGTGGAACCATTAGTAGTCTTCTGTTTATCAGGTTTAACTGGCGTGTCATATGTCGCAGAGCGGGTGGTCAGATTAACCCCGTTAAACATGTAAATGTGGGCACTTGTCGAGGCCTCATTATGGGATTGGTTGGAACTGCCCCCTACGGTGGGGGTTTGAGCAACCAAAGATTGTTGCTATGGAAAAGGCTGAGTAAGCACAACAGGTTGTGAATTTCCCTTGAAAAGCTTGGCTACTTCATTGCGATGTGGACAGTCTCGAGTGTAGTGATCGTCACCACAAATGAGACATGGGAATTTTGGTTTTTGTTGTGGATGTTTTCTGGCAGCAGGGGTTTGTGGTTGATTTTTTGGTTGTTCGTTGTTATTGTTTTTCTTTGGTTTATTTCTCTCTTTCTTCTTGCCCCCAGGTTGTTGTGAAGGGATTGATTGGACCGTATTCACCTCAAAGACCTGATTTTGAGGGGGGGTAGAAGAGGGTATAGTCAGGTTGGGAGAAGCCGTTGAAGAGGGTCGCTGAGTCGTTCCAGTCGACTGGGAAGTAGATTCGGTTTTGATGGAGCCATTAACTCCATCCGCGTGGGAAGCATACGATGGTTTGGATGGATTGTTAGTGGCACGAGTAGCATTTGGTATGAACTCGCACAGAGTACCAGACTATGAATAGACTAAGTCTAAGTACTGAGCTCGGGCAATAGCTTCTTCCTCAGTGACTACACCACCCATGGAAACATCACGAGCAATTTGGGGTAACAATGATTTAGTGAACCATTCCTCTAATAATTGGTCAGGAACGACCACTTTGTTTAGCCTTCGTTGTCGTCTCCATTCATGAATATGATCAGATATATGTACGGAAGTTGTCTGATGAAGGGAGGTTAATAGTTCAGTACCCGTCTCGTATCGAATGGGTAGTTGGAAGTGTGTGAGTAAGGACATGGAGAGGGAGTTGAAATCGTGAAAAGATGCATGTGGTAGTTCAATATACCATTTTTCTGCGGAACCCATATGCGTTCGTTGGAAAATATGCAAACGTATAGAATCGTCCATGAGGGAGTTGGATGAACACCACAAATGGAAAGTCATCACGTGGTTGTTTGGTTCTTCTCCGTACTTTTCGTCGAATTTTGGGATATCAGAAGGAAGTTTAGCTGGAATAGCTGGCCAAACCAGAGAATGATAAATAGGATCATTCATTAACCTAGACAAGTCTGGAAGGTCCAGGGTAGCTAGAAAAGGTAGTTATCGGTTAACCTGTGGGTAATGCTGGTGCGGCATGGGGACACCAGTGGGGCCAATCACTGGGTTATGTGGATAATTGTAACTAGTGGGCCCTCTTGTATGAGGTTGGTGTTGACCAGGGTACACAGGATTTGAGGTGTTTTGAGAAGCATGTGTGAGCAGAGGATAACCGGATGGGTTTTGAGGGTTATAGGTTGGGTTTGGCATTTGTCCATAAGGAGGTTTTTGCAGAGTCTGAGAATTGTGTCCTGCCGAGAACTGTGGGTTTCCTGGAAAAGGGACGTTCCACGGATTGGGTGTGGCGGACACATTTTGTCCGTATGTTTGATGGTATACTCTGGATTGAGGCTGCCCCCTAGCATGAGGGTTCCCCCCCAAATGGAATTTTTCCTCCAGTGGGAGGATGCCCCCCAACTTGAGGGAGAGTTCCCGGAATTTGAGAACTAGATGTAAATGACTGACTAATGCCGCCGAGCGAGTTAGGACAACGAAGACCGGTCCCTTTGGGTTGTTGGATAGGTATGGAACCTCCCAGTATAACTTGGGCAGTAGTGGCTTGGGTAGTAGTGGCAGTGAAAGCATTCAGTGATCTGTACCCAAAAGGGAGTGTAGGTCTTGGTGTTACAGGTGTGCCAATCGCAGCTTGGTTGACCACCGCATTACCGACAAGAATATTCGGAATGTGATGGACTATTGTAGTATGGGCCGTCTAGAGGGGGAGAGTAGACTTTGGGCCAATGGACGATGTGCTCGGACCAACGGGCGGTGTGGCCGTAAAAATGGTGGTACCGGTAAAATGGTTTAGGGGTACAGTGTAGGAAATAGGTGCATCAACACCCATCCTTGTTCCATAAAGATCTCTCACCACGCACGGTGGACTTCGAACAATGTTTGTGGTCCAAAAAGGGTCATCGGCTAAAGGGTTTTTATGAGATCCAATCAGAATGTCAGAAGGATTGATCACGACAAATTCACTAGCGAAATTCAGTTGGAGGACACGTCGTTCATATCCCTCTGGAATGCGAAAAGCTTCCGGAGACTCTGAAACAATTCGAAAACTCTCTAAAGGAGTGGGAACTTCTTCCTGGGAAGTTGTAGTGTCTTGAACCTTGCTCTGTTGAGGATATTCCTCCGTAGAATGAGGGGGTAAAGGGGTGTTTCCTTCCATATTTTCCAGAGGAATTCCCTGTAGCCTTCGCGAACGGCGTGGAGGGTCGATGTTGGAAAAAAAGAGTCGGCGAAAGAGATCTATGGCCAACTACCGAAAAGAAACAACATGCGCTAATAAAATCTAAGAATCACAACAAAGAAAACAAGACCTTCTCTCGATGACCGTACTAGTTGGTGATGAAATCCAACGTCGCATGATCAAGTCTAGAAGGGGTGGGGATAGGGTGGAATAGTTACAATGGTGACCTTCTTAATGGACTTATGCCTTGGTGCAAGCTTCCACGCAGTAATTGTGGATTTACCCTCCAAGGAGCCCGAGTGAGTTTGACCAATGTCTGCTCCAGGTACAGTGAGACTTCCCTTCACTGCCACCTTGTGTAAGACCCTAAAGATTATGGCCACTAAGGTTACCAATTCGCAGTCAACCCCTGGGCGGGAACAATTGACAGTCCGATCCAAACGTACGGGCAGGGTATCGAGCCCGAAATCAACTAAAATGCTTCCACACAATAATTGTGGATTTACCTTTGAGTGATCCCCATAATACGATTTGACCACCACAATCAGTTAAACCATGGAGGGATAATCTCCGTAACTCACCCAAATGCGACCTCGTGCGTAACTCCTGTGTGAGAGGGGGATCCCAGGCAGACTTATACGATAATTGGATTTGACTCTCCCTAACTTAGGATGCTACTGTTTATTTTGAAAACTTTGGATAGTTATGCTCACAGCCTAATCCAAATTACTAAGCCTAGTCTATTGTTGGTGGAGGATCCTAGAAAAGAAAAAGTTCTAGATAATTTTTTAATTAGCGTTCATTTTATTGTTGTTCTTTACTCAAAAGGGGTGCATGGAAGTGAAACGAATGGAATTACGACTCAGTCCCAAAAATGCATCAAAGATGATAAGAAGTCATTTATTTTCGATGAACATCTATCTAAGGGAGAGAGAGAGTTATTTTCACTGACATGAACTAATAAGGAATGTCCTCAAACAAATTTTCTTCAAATCAAATCCTGATGTGATGCTAAAACTTTTGAGATACCTTCTAATATGCACAATCAATCAAGAAGATGATTCTTTATTGTTTGCATATGAATAATGATTAATTCAAAACAATGCTCGTCTTGCTAATTATCTTCTTGGATGAATGAAAATCAGACCAACACAAGCAAGAATCATACAAACAATACACCCTCTCATTGTGATCAAAACAAGAAGCGAAAGAAAAGAAACAATCAAAGAGAAATCAAACTTCACACCAAAAGAAATGTCGAAGAACAAGGATCTTAACTAAAACCAAATGAAAAGATCTGTAGGCCTTTGATGACCTTCACCAACATTTTTCGCTCAGTCAAAAAAAGGAGAGAAAGACAATGCATGGGTTTCAAACTCCAAATGGCAGAAAAACTCAAAAACAATAGTGAAGAAGGCTACAAAAAATACAAATAGCAAGATGTTCGTTCTTCAAAAATATAGATGTCGAAGCTGGAAAGGAAGAAGGATTGACTCACAAGGTGACCCAGCAAGAGAAACATAGAGGTAAAAACCCTAAAAAAGGCAATTCTGGAAGGTTTATGGGCCAAAGGAGGGTTGTCTCTCTGTTGTCAAGGACAAGGAGAATTATAGCACTCTATGTAAGGAACTTAGAGAGCGTTGACGCTCTGTTAACACAGGGACAGGGGCACCAGGTTCAAAAATATCCTAAAAGTGTCAAAAATCCAAAAATTGCAGTTCAGTTTCGACAATTAGGCTGAGTGTGATGGGGTAGGGAGTCCATCAGCTCATGAAATCAATCAAAAGAGGAGTGAACCAGGTCTGAAACAATCAAGGGGTAAAACAAGGTCTATGAGGATAAATCAAAACAAGAAGTTTCGATTTGAGGACTCTCCAGTGGAGTCGCCAATTTCTGTTGTAGGAAAATCTCCCTGCGGACAGGTAGATCGCCTCAAAGAGATAGACCCTAAATCTAAGACAGAAAGTGCTTAACGTGGACACTAACTTCCTTTCGAATCTATACAAACTAATACATGATAAGGAAGGACAATAGAAGTACATTTTTATTGATTTTTGTCCTTGCACGCTCCAAATCGAGCTTCAAACTCTCGCTCCTCGCTGAGTCCTGTAGACAAACAAAGTATGACCACTTCCTACTCTATTGATACTAGCTTGAAAATAGATTTATCTATCAATGATAAGTTAATGTAAGATCAGACACAAACTAGAAATAAACAGGCCAAGTGTGTCATATTAATGAGAATAACAACAGCAGTACTTACAATCGTAGATGCGAATGCGACAGCTTCTTCAAGTCCCCTTCGTCTAACCCTTGTTCGAACGATCCACAACCTGGATGATAGCAGCTTCACTGATCACTTCTCCTTTGACTAACTGTGTGTTTCCTATGATATCATAGGTTTCATGCTAGCAATTCTTCCCCCTTTTCACCATCATAGAGCCTGCTTACATAGGTTAAGAGGAGCTTAACCTCTTGAGTTATCTTTAGAACAAGTTGAGGAATTCCCTCCTTGGATCAGGGATCTCCTGATGGACCCAAGAATTTGAATGCAACTTCCTTCCAAACTTGAAAGATCCTCCCCTTATTCTCCTCAACAGGACAACTACTACCTCAGATTAGACAGCGCTCCCTCAAAAGGGGCATCAGAGCACTATAGAGCTCCCTAGGAAGCTTGAGGGGGGCACCAGTGCTCCAAGGATGGATAGCGCTCCTTCAGAGGGGCAGATAAGCGTTATAACGCTCCCTGAGACCTTATAGGGGAGCGCCAGCGCTCCTAAGGCTGATGTAGAGGAGCACTCACCTTCAAAACCTTTGTTTAAGAGCTCTTCTTAGGTGATAAGAGTTCCTTGACTTCAGTTAATCATTTTCCTTCCTCCAAATCAAGTGTGTGAGTTATTCTAGATGTCTTTTTGGTGTCTTCATCATGTCAGTATGCTTTGTTTGATGTTTGCGACACTTGTGAATGCCATGCGACACTTGCGACAGTTGAGAGGATCATGCGACACTTACGACAATTATCGAAGTGAGAAATATTGAGGTGTAAGACCCCCCTAAAGTCTACTGGGGAGCGCTTTAACGCTCTGATGGACCTTTTGAGGGAGCGCTGCCTATTCTGGGCAACAGTTGGTTTGTTGAGATGGATGAGGGGAGGATCCCTTCAATCCCTAAAGGCAGTTGGATTCGAATCCCTATTCAAGCCATGATCTTAGGGAAGATCCCTAACTGAAGGAGGAAAATCCTCAACTCACCCCAATGATATCTCAAGTGGTTGAGCCTCTCCAAGGATATATAAGCAGGCTTTCTCATGGTGAAAAGGGGATCTGGATGGAGAATCATACCAAAATTATGATCTCATAAGTGATATTTGGAGAAGGCATGAGAAACATGAAACCTATGATCTCATAGGAAACACATAGTGAAGTGGAGGCTAATTAGCGAAGCTATCGTCATTCCGATCGTGGAGATTTTGAGCAAGGGTTAGGCAAGGAGAACTTGATGAAATTGCTACATTCCATATATGGTTGTAAGTAACGTTTCGACCTCATTAATGTAATATGCTTGGCCTGTTTCTTTCTAATTTGTGTTTGACATTACATGAATATTGTCTCTAAGTAGATAGGTCTGCCTCGAACTAATCTCGATAGAATAGGAAGTGGTTGTACTTTGTTTGTCTACAGGGCTTATTGAGGAGCTCAAGATTGGAGATTCAACTCGGAGCATGCAGGGACAAACACCGGTAAAAGGTATGTCTTTCCTCCTTCCTCTTCATGAATTAGTTTGTGTAGACCTAAAAGGAAGTCAATGACCATGATAAGCACTTTCTGTCTTAGAGTTAAGAGTCTAGCTCTTTGAGGAGATCTACCTATCTGCAGGAATATTTTCCTTCAACATGGCTGATGATGGAAGATATGTAACAAGCTATGGAACTGCTACATCCACCTCAACTTCCAATTCAACTCTAACAGTCGATCCTGTAGCGCAATCTGCAACTTGTCTAAGCTAGTGATTTCAACAGTGCCGAGCTTGGGAGAAAAATTGAAATTGATAAACAGTTAGCAAGCTCATAAATGACCAAATATCCATATTCCTTTTTAAAAAAAAGGGCACAGAAAACAATGGGAGATACGAAATCCACTGATTATGACGAATTATGGTAAAGGATCATAGGACAAAGGTGCGCTATGGAAACTCCTAATTCATCGGCGCTGTGAAATGACAAAAAATGCTACTGCAAATTCATGTGCTAACATTTGGCTCCATGGGGGATGGCACTTTTCCCGTAATCTGCCAAGAACTTGTAGACCAGAGGCATTACCTATCACCTAAAATATTTGAATGGACATAAGCATGTTCTTCCATGGGCATGGAGTCTTATACTGTTGCAAACCAACAAACTGAAAAGAATTCAAGTTCTTGTAAGTTGAGATTATTCTTTACGCTCATAATCCTAATCAGAAAAAACAAGATGATCATGTAAAAGAAAATTTCCAATGCTTCCATGTGAGCAATTTACTAACAAAATGGTTTTCTTCTTTGCAGTTAAATGAATAAATGCAAACAAGACAAAATTGTTGCAGCAGAAAAAACATTGGCAGGCAATACTCAAAGCTGAAATCTCCTTTAATCCCAATAGTTGCAATGTTACAAACCTCTGAGAATAATGATTCCATGTAGACAACTACTGGATCATAAACAATATGACAAAATACTAGTTGATATGAAGAGTAAAGGTGTTGCCTCAACTTTTGTCTATCAATTCCATAATGCTCTTGATCAGATCCAACAATGCCATATGATGTCTCATACATGTGCTCTTTTCCCTCTGAGACCTAAAAAAATTGACCTTGTTTTGATGCACATTAGGAACAAAATATAAATTTGATATAATGTCAAATGTATCTACAATCTTGTTGGTTTGCAAAACATCTTCATGTAATCCAGTAGAAAGAACACCTTCATGGACAACCTCTTCTTTTTCACTATTTCCTTTGAACTCTAAATAAGTATCTTCTTGACTAGGAGGTACGATCAATTTAGTTTCCAACCTTTCCTCTTTACTACCCTCCCATGTCTTTGTTTGAGGACTGTCGTGCACTATTTTGTTTCTTTCTTGCAATTCCATAAGTTGTGATATTTCAAAGCCTGGGAATTCGATACCCACAATTTCAAAACTTTGTTTTTTATGAGGATTTTGTGCATGATGTGCATACATATCTAAATGTCTATCCTCATTCCTTTCTTGTATAATATCATGATTTTCTACAAAACTAAGGTTTTAATCTGTCTCAATTTCAGTTGAAGAGGAAACCTCTGATTGTTGGACATTTTCCTGAATACCTTGCTGACTGGATTCTAACATTTCTTCTTGATGTTGGAAATGATTTTCATCCAGAGTTTCTACAAGTTCATGATCCATATCAGGTACAAAACATTGATGGGTCATTTCACCCCCATGGATATCAAACAAATCATACTTTTCTACTCCATCTTCTAGTAGTGAAGAATACTCATCATAAATTAGATCAATGTCGACATTACCCATATATGCATCTTCAAAACTGTGATTGTGATCATTTTTATTAACATATTCAGAAAAATACAACTCTGGAAACCCATTTGTCTGACCTTGATTAATGACCTAAAAACTTCTTTTTATCATGTCAAATGCTTCAAAGAAAAGAGTTAAGGTATTAACGTTATCCGTCTCATCATCTTTCTAGTATGCAATGTTATGATCATGATCTATAGGCTAATTATTCTCCATAACTGGTTGAAGGCTCACTTGTCCTGCTGCAAGGCCTCTAGTTGGATGCTCTGGAAAATTGTCTACATATTCATCTTGATATTCATCATATATAGACAGGATAAAGGCCTCTTGAAAACCATCAAATTTTGAGACATCAGTTGGCTGATTATGATCTTCGATAAACACATCCTGATGGATAAATTCCAACACTCTCCTTGGATGATCCTCTTTCTCTGCTCTCCATTTAAGACCATCATCTTGATATGAAAGATTCCTGCATGCTTTGAGGTTATCCTCTACTTCTTGGGAAATAATGAACATTTGTTGTAATGTGGCAAACCTCCTTTCTGAGAGAAAAAAAAACAAGTTGGAAGGGAGAGTTGTTGTATAATATAGTTTTGCAGTGCCTTCAGAAGGTTGGATTTCTTTAGGCAATTCATAGTAAACACTGGAAAACCTCCTATTGAAACTTGACATAGTCTCATCCTCTTGTTTCTTAATTGAATAAAATTCTGAAAGAAGCAGATCAAAGGGATTCTTCTCACCCCAAAATATAAGGAAGGCCTCCCTCAGTTCATCTCCCATGAGCTAATTGACTGAGGTGATAGATTATTAAACCATAATTTGACCTTTCCTTGCAAGGATTGGGAAAAGGATCTTAGGGTGACATCCTCATACTCAATCTCAAAAAGGTCTAAGAAATGTTCAAAGGCTTGTACATGCTTTTCAGGTGAGAAATTTTCAATTGTACCATCAAATGCAGGGAGTTTCTTATAGTTCTTTGAAGGGAAATCATGAAGGATAGATGGAAATATCAAGGTTTTATATATTTCTTGTAACTTGGAAGGGACAGGGTTAAGTGAAGGAGAAGGCAGCATATCAGCTTTGGATACAGAAAATCGACAAGACTGTTCTAGGTTGTCATGTAGTTCAGATGAAGTGCCTTGGTCATGATCAACAACTATATGATGAGAAGGAGAATGAGAAGGTGAAGGTATATGTACACTTTGTAAAGAGGAATAAACAAAAGTG